>CAJUYG010000832.1:12878-34315 GCA_910591675.1 Galerucella calmariensis | reverse complement strand
ATTTCTAAAAATCATTGGCGCCCAACAAACAAACAATACAATAAATAAAAAAAATTTTTTAATGATAATAATAACACACAAAACAATAAAATTCATATCAATATATATATATATATATATATATATATATAGATTATGACCGCACTCTTTATGGCATCAGTCATTTTTGGTACAGATTAGTATGATAGATAGAGTAGACAGATAAGTTTTAGATATATACTAAATTTACGCATTTTTTAAAATTGTTCGATTTCATCGAAGGTTGGTCATTAAAAACCCATGAGTATTTTATCAGTACCAGTTTTTTATTGATTCTGGCGATTCTATCTACAATATGCCAGTCTGTGGACTTTGTACCGCTGGAATTACCAATAAAACACCTGGTTTAAAATGTAGTGGATCTTGTGAACTATTCTATCATGGTAAATGTATGGGGCTGAGTAAACAAGATCTTGCTCGATTTGTTTTGCCGGATGCTTACTGGTTCTGTTCCTCTTGTCGAAAAGAAATGATACCTTCTAGAAAATCAGTAATAAGTGCAAATGCGAGCACTATAACCAATATTGATAACGAGAATGAATCAAATGAAACAATTTCGCAGTCACCTGCAATTGTTATCCTCAGGGAGATTCAAGCCGATATTAAATCATTACATAAAAAATACGACGATGTATTGGTGTCTGTCAACTTCTGCAGTAATCAAATATCAACATTTGAGGAAACATTAAAAAAATTTGATAGTAAAATTAAGGAACTACAAAAAACTACCCACGATAACAACGAACTGAAAAAAGAAGTGAAATTGCTTACCGCAAGAATGGATAAACTGAAAAAGGAAGAGAGACAGAGTAATTTGGAAATAACAGGTATCCCAGAGAAAAATAATGAGAATTTAAGCTTAATACTCGAAAAAATCGGTATACACATTGGTTGCCAAATATTAAAAACCGATATAGTGTCTGTTCATCGAGTCTTCAAACAGTCTAATGAATATCCCAAACCAATTATCGTAAGAACCATATCCAAAGGAAAAAGGAATGATATTATGGCTGCAGCTAAACAAAAACGACTCTCATCTAAAACAACCACTCCAGGAGCGCTATTCTGTACGCGGCATTGACAGTCGTCGGTATCGGTATGTTAACAACAGCCATCTATTGCGCGGCCGACGGGACTAATATGGCGCTATTCTGTATGCCACGGTTGTCGACGCTCGGAATTGCAACCAAAAATTATCGGCATAGAAGTGACGTCACTCGATTCGGTACATGTGGCCAATGAGCGATGAGGGAAATTGTCAAATTTGTAAACAAACAAAAGTGCACGTTGAAGATTAGAGCAAATTATCCCTTTTGATATTACCTAATAAAGGATAAAGAAGAAGAAGATTAGAGGTTACATTTTTGTTTCGTTGGAAGGTAGGGTCATAAGGGTCATATAATCAGATTATTGATAGTGATAGTGACATATTTTTTATCTGTTATCATGAACGATAAAATTCATGTTTATATTAACATTAACAACCTCAAAAACTCGAAATTTAGAGTCAACTAGCATTGAAGAATTTATCTGGCGTTAACATACCTATATTTCTTTTTTTTTCAAGTCTCAGAGATAGGATAAGTACAGATATTAATTATTTTAAAGGAGTTTCTTGTTCTATCAAAACTCAGCGTTATAATACCGCTCAGAGGGATCATTTGATTCAGTACATGGAGAGCCATTCAAATTTTGCTGCAGGAAAATTTTGTGGGAAAGATGGAAAGGACTTATTAAACACTAGATTAGACACTATACACAATATAGTTACTCTTCAAATATTAAAAAGTCACTTAAATAATCCGCAATTCCAGCCAAACATCAACAAATAATGAAAATTTCCTTTCAACGAAAATCGATAACGGTTACCGTGGGGCTCATTAGATCACGGTAGACATACCGATTCTCATCGACTCGAATTCGCGATATCGGTCGGTGAAAAGGTATACAGAATGCCGCAAATGCAACTTACCGACGGCTGTCGATAACTGAGTCTTACCGATACCGATTTCTCTCCGAAACGAGTTACAGAATAGCGCTCCAGGATTATCCATTGACGCTATCTCGGATAAATTTTTCATCAACGAATCATCCGAAGACTCGTCGAGAGAGATCACTATCGGTTCTATAGTTTGTTCTATGAGGTTATCTAAAACCCACATTTTCTCTTCCTCTTTAATTACATGATTCACCACATCTCTCCATTTCTTTTCAGTTATTGTTGTCAATGAGTACTCCATTAGTTCACGAACATCTTTCATTTTAAATGTTTTATTATGTCTAGCTACATAACCTTTCATTTTGGCCCATATTAACACTATCGCATTTAATTCACAATGGTATGGCGGCAAACGAAGCACTGTTATCCCACGATTCTTGGCTATTTCATCAATAAAAAACTTTTTGAATTGTAGCTTGTGATTTGAAGCAACCTTTAAAAGTTCTTTTTTCAACATATCATCTTCAAATGGTATATCTTTTACGATTAACCAGTTTCTAATATCAGCTTTTCTCCAAGAGGTAGATGGAAGATTTTCTGTTAATCGCGAATGATAAGTGGCATTGTCCATAACGATTACAGCATTATTTGGAATTAATTCGACCATCTGTGTAAAATACTCTTCAAAAACATCTGCAGTCATTTCTTCGAGATAGTCTTTGGTTGATGTTGACTGAAACTCCAGTAAACCACCTTCAACGAACCCTTGATTGCATCCAATATGCGTTATTATTAGTCGGCGACCTTTACCGATAGGAGTTTTCAGTCCAGTAGATAAACCTTCTATGACAGCTTGACGACTGGTTTCAATACTTTTGTCCTGCCATATTTTTTTCACTGAATGTCCTTCATTGAGACATGTCTCATCTAGATAATAGATTTGTCTTCCCTCCTGTCTGTATTTTCGGATATCTCGTAAATACTGTCGTCTCCAACATATTATTTGCTCGTTGTAGATTAGCACTGATTTGCGACTTTGCTTCTCCCAAGTAAAATTTAATTTGTGTAATATTTTCCACAAAGTTTTTCGCCCTATGTCAGGCAAATTTTCGTCCTCCTTTACCATTCTTAGAATTATGTCGAGGGTTGGGATCTCTTTTTCAAAATATGATTCGTGTACTTTTCGTCTTATTGTATTTTGCATATGTTCATCAAGGTCAAGTGGTTTTCTTCCAGTTGACTTTTTAGGTGGAGATATATTTCCATTTTCCTCTCCCTTAGAAGCCTATAAATAGTAGATTCACTAACTCCTGTCATATTGGAACATGTCGAAACTATATTTCTAACAGTAGCAGCCGGCATTTGATGTACAACAGCATCATGCACATTTAACACTACAGTCTTCGTTTGTAAGCTAAGCACGCTCTTACACATTACTGGGGTGAAACTTGAAGACATTTTTCAAAACACAGTTAACACTTATGGAACGTAAGCGACTCTGAGCAAAACAAATTATACAAATTTGGGCGAGACCAAGTTTCACCGTATATACCTGCAAAATTTCTAAGTAGTCAGGACAGTAGTTAGGACAATCCCTAGTAGGACCCTATTGTAATGTTTCTTGGAAATTATCAAGTTGTTTTAACTAACCGAATTTAGATTCATATTACGTTTATATATCAGATCGGGTATAAAATTAAATAGTAAATAAATTCCTTAGATGAACGGTGACGCTTATGGTTTACTACCTGACTAGCATCTGTGACCTTTTCGCGTGCTGTCAGACAATAAGAAACAGACTATAACTTTCAATACAAAACAACTCTATAGAAGAACCAGAAGAAACAGCCAAACAAATAATTATAAATTCACATGGGTGGGGGATGGTCAGGTTTTTGCCTTTACCTTTACCTTTAAACTAAGCATTTTCTGAATTTTCTCAAATTTACTATGAATATTACACTTTTATATCAGAACGTTCGTGGACTAAAATCCAAACTTTCTACAGTTTACAAAAACTCATTAGTTTGTGACTGTGATGTAATATGTTTAACAGAAACATGACTTAATAATTCCATTTTTGATTCAGAAGTCATTTGTGACAATTATACAGTTTACGTCGTGATCGAGAACAAACAGCATGTAAGAAATCTGAAGGCAGGGGAGTTCTCATAGCAGTTAACAAAAGGTTGAAGTTTGTTGTTCAAGACAGTTGGCTCTCAGACGCCGAAGATATTTGGGTAACCTATACCTCAGATTGTAATAAATCTAAGTATCATTTAGGCTGTGTCTACATTCCACCAAATGACTCTTTATCACTTCAAACTTTTTGTTCTAAACTATGCGACATTGTCACCAATAACCCTGACGATTCTTATATACTGTGTGGTGATTTTAACTTGACTAATATTAAATGGACCTTAGGTAACCCCAATAACTTTTATAAACCCAGCAATTATTGGGATGTTAACTCCAGCTTATTGATTGACGCTATGTCGTTCTGTAATTTTTTACAATTTTCAAAGTTTAAAAATGTGGCTAATAACGTTCTAGATTTGATATTTTCTAACAAGTTTGCTGTTAATAATGTTGTCAATTCTGATATGCCACTGGTTAATGAAGATACATTTCATGTTACACTGGAATTTAGTGCAACTATGACCAATAACCTCAATTATAATAATAAACAGTACAAATTCAACCTGTACAATTTCCAAAAAGCTGATTTTTGTGGTATGAATGACTCGTTATTATTGACAGATTGGGATGCTTTATTTAACAATCTTAATACCGAGCAATGTGTTAGTCAGTTCTACTCTGTACTTAATAGCATGATTGATATTCACGTCCCTAAGAATTCATCTTACATAAAAAATTTCCATCATGGTACAGCGTTAGCACAATAAAGGTTGTTCGAGAGAAGAATGAATATCATAAGCTGTGGAAAAAGCATAATAACCCTGTTGACTACTTGACATTTAAACTTCTTCGGGGTCGATCAAAGTTTTTGATCAAAGAAGATTATAATAGTTATATTGTTAATTGTGAGAGGAATTTGATGCAAAATCCTAAAAATATTTGGCAGTTTGTAAAATCTAAACGAAAAAATTCTTCTTCTATCAATTCCATTTCCCACAATAAGGTACTGGTGACTGATGGACAAGCTATTTGTGACATTATTTCGGGGTTCATTTCGTCTTCGTTTACTCAAAACAATAATGCGAAAAAGCTTGATCTGGATCAAACCAAGACTTTCTCCAACATTTACATTTCTACATACAGAATTGAAATAGAAACTATTGAAGAAAAAATCAAAACTCTTTCCCGCAAACCTACAGGTCCCGATTCCATTCCCACTTGTTTAATAAAACATTGTGTTAAGGGGATCTCCTATCCATTGCTTTTAATATTCAATAAATCATTATTTGAAGGAGTTTTTCCACAAGCTTGGAAAAAAGCACTAGTAGTGCCTATCCCAAAGAGCAGCAACTCTCGTTTAGTTGAAAATTATAGACCTATTTCTAAACTGTGTTTTTTATCGAAATTGTTCGAGTCGATAATATTCGTTTTTTGTTTTTTGATGTAAACTTTTTAAATCCTCAGCAACATGGTTTTATTAGAAAAAGATCAGTTGAAACAAATCTGTTTGAATATAGTAAGTACATTTTAGAAAATTTAAATAAACATCTACAGGTTGACGCGGTATATACTGACTTTAGTAAGGCGTTTGACAAAATTGACTACAATATAGGGAGGAGGATGATGATATCCTCTCGGATGATAATGCCGAAAATATTGTAGCAGATAGATTTGAAACTTGCATTGCTACTCTTGAATTCTTAATAAAGAACGCCCAATCGAATTCAAACGCTAACCTTCAGAAAACTAATGAGATGTCAAATGTAATCTTACCCCAAATTCAAATTGAACCCTTCATGGGCCGGGCAGAAGAATGGGCCTCGTTTTATGATTTGTTTACTTCACTTGTTATTAAGAAATCCAAATTGAAATCAGACAGTGAAAAGCTATATTACCTAAGAGGACAACCATTGCAATTAATATATTCTTTGAGTATAACAAATCAAAACCTCAACGGTGCTCTTGATATTTTGAAAAATGCATATGATGATAAACATAAATTGGTCCATACTCTTTATCAAACATTGATCGAAATAAAATCAGCAACTAGAAGTAATTCTACAGATTTGGAAGAATTTTACGTAACTGCGCGCAAAACCTTCGACTTAATAAAAAATGTTGGTCTCTCAGACAAAGAAAACTTTGAATCCCTTATAGTTTATATTCTGGAAGAAAAACTAGACCAAAATTCTAGGCGGCAGTTTGAAGCTGATAGAGAGTCTTATACTACGGCTACCGTAGAATACTTTTTTGAATTTCTAAAGAAACGTCACAACTTAAATTTATTTGAAAATCACTCAAAAAATAACACTTCACGCAACGCAAAGGTAAGCTTCCTCACAAACCATAACCCATCCTTTAAAAATACTAGCCAGAAAACTCCTAATAATTCCCGCTCGTGGACTCGAAAATCAAATTGTGTCTATTGAAATGATTCCTCACACGCGATTTATGGCTGTTCGAAATTTCTTTCCTTAAGCTCTTCTGAGCGTTATCAATTCGCTAAGAATTCAAAGTTATGTATAAACTGTCTATCGTTTACTCATTTCACCTCGGATTGCAAATCGCTGAAAAGTTGCCTAACTTGTGGCAAATCACATCATAGTTATTTACATTTTGAAAATAAACCCTCAAATCCAAATAATCAGGTCAAGGTTAATCGGAACATACAAGGTCCCTCTACTTCGCAGGGAGGAAATTTCAAATTTCAATAACGATCGCAATGTCACACGCAATTACTCAAATAATGTAGTGAATAATCATCGCCCGGTACATAGTTAAGGTAATGTAAGTCTGTTAAATACTCCTCGTGAAAACACCAACGAAGACAATTCTAATAATTCTAGTATTCCGAATGTTTCTTTGTTCTTGATATCTGATCAACTTGTGCTTTTGCCTACTGCTCTTATCAATATAAATTGTCCTGACGGTCGCGTGGTGGTTGGACGGGCATTGCTGGATTCGGCAAGTCAGATGAGTTTAATAAACCGCAACTTTCTACAAAAATTAAATTTAATCCCTAAGAAACATACTGTACCAATTTCGGGAATCGGAAATACCAATTGCGCCCTCAGTGGCGAAGTAGTTGAATTTCAATTCAGTTCTTTAATCAATCCGAATACCAAATTTAGTATATCTTGTTCCGTCATAGAAAAAATTACGAGTAAGCTACCGCAATTTTCGATTTCCCCAAAATACTTCAAATTCCCTTCTAATATTCAATTACAGCTCGGAGATCCAAGGTTCTTCGAATCTGGTCCTATAGATGTCCTGATTGGGGCGAACCTATATTTTAGCTTACTACAATCTGAGATACATTTAGGCCCAAATCAACCGTCATTTGTAAATACGAAATTGGGATACGTAGTGGCGGGCCCTATAATGCAAAGTTATCATGTACACATTCACGAAAAAATAATAAGCCTGGTGTATCCCTTTTAACTACATACGAAAATCAAGCTGAACTGGATGACATAGCGTCCATGATCTTATGGAAAAATTTTGGGAACTGGAACAAATCCCAGAAACTCCAAAAAATTGATTCTAACAATCAAAGGATTGAAGGACACTTTCAAAATAATGTTATAATAGAGCCCTCTAGAAGATACCAGGTAACCATGCCAATTTTGGAAAATGTAAATAAAAAATCAGGCCATTCCTTTTGTATGGCTCGCCAACGATTTATGTCGCTTGAAAAAAAGTTCAATACTGACTCAAAGTTTTTCAATGAATATAAAGATGTTATTGCAGATTATTTATCCCTGGATCATGCTAAAGTCATCCCATTGACCCTTTTCAACTCCAACCACGGAGAATTTAACTATTTCACTCCTCACCGTGCGGTTGTGCGGGAACAAAGCGAGTCTACCAAGCTACGTGTGTTTTTTGATTTTTCTGCCCCTACTGATACGGGTTTCTCGCTTAACGATCTGACTTCTAAAGGTTATCAAGTTCAGGATAATCTTTTAGACATTCTGTGTCGATTTCGATGTTTCAAATTTGTGTTGTGCGCCGACATCAAAATTATGTATAGATTCATTTCGGTAAATCCTAATCAACATCATTTGCAAAATTTCTTATGGAGGGAGAATCGTACACAGCCTTTTACTTGTATCCAACTTACTAGCCTCAGTTTTGGGCAAAACTGTGCACCCTTTTTGGCCACTCGCGTCCTGAAGGATATTGCCGACAAGAACCCTGATTTCCTTTAAACAAACTTACATGGACGACATTCTATCGGCGCCAATTCCGAGTCTGAATTGGTTCAACTATATCATGAGTTAAATTCTATGCTAAATAAACATGGTTTTCAGTTGCATAAATGGAAATCTTATGCAATCAATTTTCTCAAAGATATTTCCGAAACCCCAACTCCGGATTTCGACCCCAACCTAGATAAGGTTATAAGCAAAATTTTGGGTATTCAATGGAATTCAAACTCTGATTAATTAAACATCAAAATAAACAACCTTGAACCTAATATCATCACTAAACACTCCATTTTAAGTGGTATAGCGAGTACCTATGACCCCATGGGACTAGTTAACCCTTTAATAGTATTCGGTAAAAATATTATGCAGTCCTTATGTCCTTATGGAAACTAAAGATACCCTGGGATGAAACCCTTACGGATCCTGGGATTCTCCTAAATTGGAAAAAATTCAAAACTATGTTGTTAGAGATATCTAATTTATCGATACCTAGATGTTTACTTGACTCTAAAAAAGTTACCTCCATTAACCTGCACGGGTTTTGTGATGCTAGTCAGATAGCATATGGTGGCTGCATCTATTTAGTAGCTCAATATTCTGATTATTCCTTTTCGTCTCGCTTAGTTGCAGCTAAATCCACGGTTAACCCCGTTAAGAGTAAGTTAACCATCCCCAAATTAGAATTAAGTGCTATGGGATTGCTAGCAAAATTATCCATTAATATTGTAAATATTCTTAACCCTGCTGTAAATATTGTCTCCATAAATCTATGGTCTGATTCACTTGTCGCACTTTGTTGGATCAAACGCAAACCTAAAGAGTTCAGCCCTTTTGTTACTAACCGATTTCAAAAAATTCAAGATAGCAGTCAAGGCGTTACATGGCGCCACGTTAGGTCTAACTTGAACCCCGCAGATCTTCTCTCCCGGGGAAGCTTTTCATCAGAAGTCCGCTCCTTTTGGCTACATGGTCCTAAGTTTCTTACAGAAGGAAAATATTTCGATTCCTTGGATACTTTCCAAATAATAGAAAACGTGCCTGAATGCAAAAAAATACACTCACCCTTATCAATAAATCAGAGAACTTCTGGAAACCTATATTCAATCAATTTTCTAACTTCAATACCTTGCAAAGGGTCGTAGCTTTCGTAATTAGGTTTGTCAAGAAAATGAAAAAACTTCCTACTTGCAACGAAAGTCAAATTTCAGTTGAAGAGCTGAAAGAAGCTCAGAAATTCATCTTGAAACAGATACAGTCGATTTGTTTTTCAAAAGAAATTAATTAAGCACTCACCCCATTAAACATTTTTCTAGACAACGATGGTCTTATCCGGGTTGGAGGCCGTTTGAATTTCTCGAACTTGGAATACAATCAAAAATTCCCGATTCTACTGCCACAAAACAATAATTATGTTGTGGATTTGCTCATCGAAAGAGAGCACAGACTGGGGAGCCCAAAATGTTTTGGGTAATCTTCGGTTACGCTATTGGCCGCTCAATGACATCCGTCAGGTCAAAAGAATTATAAAAAAATGTGTCACTTGCTTCAGATTCAATGCTGGATTCACTAGACAAATTTTGTCCCCTTTGCCATTGGATCGAGTACAGGAAGCTCGACCATTCTCCAAATCGGGAGTATATTTCGCGGGCCCCATTCACATTCGTGCCTCACGTTCAAGAAAAGCACCGGTCCAAAAGGCATACATTGCAATATTCGTCTGTATGGTAACCAAAGCGGTGCATGTCGACCTCGTCAGTGATTTATCCACCGCAGCATTTATTGCTTGTTTTCAAAGGTTCATCAGCCGCAGAGCCTCAAATCATTTATAGTGACAATGGCTCTAATTCCATTGGTGCACAAAATCAACTCCGAGAATTATCTGAATTTTTCAGATCTAACGAAAATAAGCATAAGATAAATTCATTCTTAGCTAGTACGGAAATTGTTTGGAAATTAATTCCACCTGGATCGCCACACTGGGGCGGTTTGAGGGAGGCGGCAGTTAAAAGTGCCAAATCTCTTTTGACTAAAATCCTTGGCACCTCTTGCCTCACCTTCGAAGAACTATATACCGTTCTTACTCAAATCGAGGCTATTCTAAATAGTAGGCCTTTCTATCAATTGTCAAACGATCCAAATGATCTGCTTCCATTAACCCCTGCCCACTTTTTGGTAGGAGCCCCTCTCGCCGCTTATCCAAATCATGATTTGACCAACACTACTATTAATCGTTTATCTTTCTGGAAGCAGTGTACCAAACTTCAGCAAGAGTTCTGGAAAAAGTGGTCGGTCGATTACCTTCACCGTCTACAACAGCATGCTAAATGGTGTCAAGTATCTAAAGATTTAAAAATTAATCAAATGGTCCTAGTCCGAAATGAGGATAGACCACCTTTATACTGGCCTCTAGCACGAATTATAGAATTAATCGCTGGGAAAGACGGAAAAATCCGTGCCGCGCGAATTAAAACTGCTGATGGAGAATATGTACGCCCAATAGTCAAGCTAGCTCCTTTGCCTATTGAATAAAGTTTTGAACTAGCGCTGATTTTTTATATCTGATTGATTGTGTAGTATCTTGTTTGTGTATAGTTCCATGTTGGAAAAAACTGTTCTATTATTATTTGTTCTCATTTAAAAATTTGGCCGCTCGCGTCGTAATAACTATGTTTTTGATATTTATAAACCTTTGTTAATTGGTTTAGTCTTGCGTGACGCTTTCCTTTGCATCATCCTAGTGCATAGGTAATTTCCTAGGTAATTATTGGTTTTTGGAGTAAGAATAATATTGATCAAATTATTTGATATGCCTCCTCATACTGTCGCACATTCTGATAAACCGAGTTGCGCACTTATTTACCACTTACTTTCCTTGCTTTCTCTTGCCATTAGTAAGTAATTGCTTCCTCCTGTCAAATAGTTTATTGTTCTGCTTATCTGGTGCAGAGTTCAAAACCTTTCTTATACGATGACCCGTGAACTAGCTGGACGTTCGAGTTGGCAACATTGTTGTTTTTTATTTTTATTCATTTGTTTCTTCTCCAAGCCTGGGTATTCGGGTTTTGTGTATACCAATTATGCTTGCACCTACGTAGGCAGTTGCATCTTTCCTCCTTTCCCAGATGTCGCTAAGAAATCTCAACTTAGGATTATCACTACTACGGCCCTGGTAGCGGTCTATCCCATCAACCACTATTCACCGCTCATATTCAAACTATGTCTTCCACTCTACGCGAAGCGCGCTCTTTTATAACCAATTAGGTCTCATCCCGCCTTTCCTACTCCCAATAACTGATCCCTCTACTTTGAATACCTTAGAAACTGTTGTTGATTCTTAACCTTTGAAGTGACAACATGTAAAAATTAACGTGCAGTGATTATTCTAATAATATTGGCGCAATGCCGTTTTGGTTTGTTATAACAGTTTGTATACAATATAATACAATGAGTGTGTGATAAAATGGAACCTGTAAGTAAGACCTGTTTAATTAAATAAATCGTCTCATCGTCTTATGCATTCTCAATAATTGAAAGAGCACCGTTGCCAGATGTAGTTGTTAGCTATTCAACCCAAATCTCCAGAAATTAAATGAATTTACTGTATGTAGCGTTTTCATTCCACACTCCTCTGACATTTAAAATATACTGTATTTAATTCTCAACTATGAATGGTGTGTGACCAATTTTATAGATCTACAAAGTCAACCAACGAACCGGTCAATTTCCTGCCACATTCCCAAACAGCCTGCTAGTATCAATAGAAAAGGTAGAATTAACAACTTGAGACCTCGACCTTTGGAGGTTGAGTTTTCATCCCATCAGGAAGCAGTTACTATCTTGAAGAATAAGTATAAGCTATCAATTAGAAAATACTCATATAAAAATAAAAAATTACTATACGACAAAACAACGGGACGAACTTTCTAAAATCTACCAAGAAATTAATAGTAGGAAAGCTAAAGGAGAAAAACTACGTGTGAAGTTTAATATGGGAACACCTACCATTGTTCCTGAAACACACAAAAGACAACGTGAGGGAGAGGAATCACCTAATAAGAACTACGCTAAGATTAGTGATGTCCAACCAACTTCTTCAAAAAACTTCACCTTATGTTCTGGAAATGTCATGGCAACCAAAATATTTTTAATTTATGTGATGAATCTGTAACAGTTGATATATTGTTTGTTAATGAAACGTGGTTGACTAGCGGTAAATTTACCATACCTAATTGTTTATGTGATTATAAGTAGAGCATGGATTTTTAAGCATAAAAAAACTTAAAATAGGCGCTTAAAAATGCTCAAAATTTTCTGAAAATAAGCTCATAAATATGCATGAAATTTAAAAAAAAACAAGGAAAAGTAATTTATAAAAACTAATATCTTTATCAATATAACACAGTTTTACACAAAAAACATTAAAATAAAAGTCATTCTGTCATAAGATAATGTAAATAAAGAAACTACTTTAAAAAATCAGAAACTTTCTTCTTGCAAAAAAAAACAATAAATAATAGGAACGAATGAAGCTTTAAACATTACAAACTACTCGTCTTTGAATAAACCAATAACTAATTGTTTTTTTAAATTGTCAACAGTAAATCCCATTCTTCTATCACTCAGCACAAATTTTAAATGAGAAAAACTTCGTTCAACATCAACTCTGGTAATTGGTACATATTTAAATTCAGGAACAATAATTGCATCTATCGCAAGATCTTGAACAACATTTCCTTTAATAACATTTGCTATTTGGTTTAAAGCCGAGGGTATCCACAATCGGCCTACGGAATTTCCCGAACAATAGACATGTGCTGGGTAAAGCTAGTACTATGTTGTCACGTTATAATATAAAGTAAATTAATCGGAAATTGTCAAATATATTAAAAACTGACATACCGAGAACTAAATGTACAAAATTAGCACCAAATACACCACTAATTGTTAAAATATGCATAAAACTAGCACAAAAACAAAAAAAATGCATTAAAACTGAAAATAGGCATAATGGCACAAAAACAAATTGACCCTGTGAATCCTCTTATTAAAATTCAAGCATATATGTGATCAAAATACATCTGCCATCAAAAATTACTTATGGCATAATAGCTATAAATCCGCGCTCTAATTATAAGTATATAACTTCATCTGCAACTGAAGAGAAGTCATTTGGTAGGCCACATACTTGATGCTTTCCAGATTCTGTTGACAGAAATAGAGGAGAAATACAATGATTCAATGATTGTTATTGCTGGCGACTTTAACTGTAGGATCGGATTATGTGGTAATTCTTCTGAAATTTTTTGCGGTACTAATTTATTTGACGATAGGTTTAGTTTGGATAGTAATTTGAATACAAGGCAACTTAATGATTTTATGGATAACAATTCATTTTCTGTATTAATTGGCAAAACTTCTTTGGACCGACCTGGTCAATATACGTACATGGGTACACAAGGCAGCAGTGTAGTGGATATGGTGTGGGTGAACAACGTATTCCTTACAAAAGTGAATGATTTTTTCGTCACTGATAATGATTTTCTGTCTGATCATTTGTAGAAATTCTATTTGAATTGCTACAATAGATTTCTTTAAATCAAATGATTTCGCATAATTCGGATTTACCTCGTATTCATTGTCTTTTTCGAATGGCGTCTGGTCGCGTAGTCTCAAGCGAGTGCGCAGAAATTTTAAAACAGCCTGTAAAACCGTTGATTGATAAATAAGTAATCAACGGTAAAACGACACCTTTTGAGTAAAAATTGTCAAGCATACAAGGTCGTGCTTTCTTTTTGTTATCAGTTTCTATTGAATTTCAATCCCCAAATCATTGGGCTTTTTTCTTAAATTAAATATCATGTAGTGGTGTGAAATTGCATTACTCTAGTGCCAATCTGTAAGTATTGTACATATTCTATAATTTAATTGATTATTCATCGAGAGGCAGCGGCCATTGATGATGCTGGACCGGCATTTCATGGGCTCCTGAAAATAAAGGATTGCCAAATCTTCTTATTATATTGTTTTCGCAATTTATCGTCTCACGACCTTTGCTAAATCAACGGTCTACTAGTGATTTTGTCGTTTCTTTTGGAGTTTTCGGTTTATAGTCCAGTAACTGAAGGGGCAAATCTATCAATATATTTGTCCAATAATTTTTTTTGGCTTGATTTGTAGGTCTTAACAGGTACTTCAAAGGGAGAAAAAGTTCTTAAGATTGCGCCTTGGCTAAGGGTCCAAAATGGCCCCTAAGCCCCCCCCCAAGGTCGTTAAATTACCTACAAAAATGGTCCCTATCATTTTTTTCCAAAATGCAATAGTTTTCGAGATAATCGCATCCAAACGTCCCCTCGCTTACGCAGCTGCACTACCTCTATAAATGCTACCGTCTATAAAATTAACTTGTAAACCGGCGGACAAATTCTTCCATAACTCGGTCAAAAATCAATATTTTTCGATGATTTAAAGTTCATTGTAATGGGAATATGCGTAGGTATCAATATGTGTACCTTAAACCCCGTTCTCGCCCGTCGAGGGCATTGCAAAAAGTGGCCAATGTTATTTTTCCCCAATATTAGTGTTTAATTTGTACACATACACCCTTGCTGTAAACTCATGTTTCTGAACAATAAATTATTATTATTATCATCTCAACTATACACTTGCTCAGCCCTTGCTGGTAATGTTCACCTATTCCGAGCGTGTGTAAGCGCAAATGGAATTATGCTCAAGAGTCACATTTAGAAATTTACGGACAGTGTGACAGGTATTCAAAATGACAGCCTTTTGCAGATCGATGTATGTATTTTCGTGGAGACCTAGTTTGGTGAGGCTTGAGGTGAGGTCTTGAAGAGTTTTGGGAATTAGTCCCGTAGATGAAACAATGATCGGCACCAAATACATTAATATCAGTGAAGAAAACATTAAATCGATAATAGTGACATCCCCACATCCAACCACAAACTAAAATGATATCTACGCAAATACTATTCCAGTAAATAAAGGAAAAAAGGAAAATTTGACCGGTTTCGATAAAAAACGGCACCAAGCGCACCTCGAATAATGAGCTCCTGTGCTGTATACCGGAGAGCACAGTCCGTGTATTTACACATCAGCGGGGGACAAATCATTCAATAACTTTGTGAAAAATGCATATTTTCTCATGATTCAAAATTCATGTGAAAGAGGAATTCTGCTGCTATCATACCCTGTGAATTGAGTCACGCTTGACTCTTTTGGCCATATCGGAACACAGGTCAAACTTTCTGCTCCCGGGCAATTTTGACATCGCCAGGAATTTGTTCCTATTTTTTTTTTGTATTGCACTAATTTACTCAACATTTTCTTGATCTCATAAGGTCCTTTGTCATCCCTGAAATTTGTATACCCTAATTTTTTTTAAATTTTCATTTAATCGTTGTTTATTGAATCCCAAATTTTTGCTGTTTTTGGATCGCGGGGAAATTTTGTGAACAACCATCAATTAAAAATTTATACATGATCCGATTGGTCTCTATGATACATCATTTGAAAGCTAAGAATGTCTACCTTCCGATTGTGCAATTACTTTTTTTGACGAAGTCGTCCATTTTTCAATAAAATTAGAAAACGCGGGCACAAGGAAAAAACGCACTTTTTTTGGTGTTTTTTTTCTCCCTGCTCTTTATTTCTAACATTTTAACACCTTAACTAGTGTAATGGGGGAATTCCCACCTTTCCATCGATGTATATAAGTCATACCTTTGATACCCCGGGGAAAAACCAGAATATCTAAATGTATACGCTATAATTTATTACTTTCGTTCCTCCGTCGTTCGCCGCGCGTGTGATCTACGTGGCGCTCGTGTCGTCTGCTCATCTATTTGTGGTTCGTGTGATTCACGCCAGTGTTCGAATTATAAAGACAGCGATAATATGTTATCCCAAGAGGTAGAATTAGAGGAAACTGTAGACTCAGAAGAAGTTGTTGACCAAAAATCAGATGATGACTGGTAACGAACAGATTTATGTCATAATTCCAATGTATTTTTTTATACTTTTTTCATCAATTCACGGACAATTAACCCGCGAATATCTTGTACTTTTCTTAAAAATTTTCTATGTAATATTTTAGTCTATAATGTATTATTCTTGTATCATTATATTGTGTTCTCCCGTTGATAAATAAATGAATAAATAAAAAAATATATATTTTTCTATAATAAATGAAACATGGAGAACGTTTATAACTCGTTATTCCAAAAACCTCAATCAGTCTAGTTGCGAAAAAATTTGCAAAAATTTGCGGAGAATCTGCAAGAAATTGTTGCTGAGTATTATGGGTAAATATTCTTCACTCTTGCGGCATTTTCAGTTTTCCTTACCAAAAACCTAATGAACTTCAGTTTTTTGCCACATGTGCAAAGCTGATTGTTGATAGATTCAGGTCCACTCTGGTGAGGTCCATCTCGCTAGAATTAATCTTATTGCCCGTTTTCCTAATAAGTATATTGAGGCCTCATCTGAGAGGAAAACAAGACCCTCGGAAACATAAACATCCATCAAAAGTGTCTGGTTACAGGGTTTCTCATTTATGGCACCGAGGATTTTCCCAATCTGTAAAATGAGGTGGCGCCATCTACAATTGGTTTCCACAATCCAAAACATTGAAAATAATGGATTTCCAACACCCCCAGCTCAAATTTTGTACAAAACTTGCATATTTCACAAGTCTCAAAATTTCCGGTATTTCAACCCGATTTTTTTGCAGAAAATATTAATGTTGCGAAAAAAAATCATGAGGACCATTTTTGTAGAAAATGACCTGAACTTCAATTTTTATCTGAACTGAAAATCTCTAACTGCCATATTTTAGGAGATATTGGCCTGAAACCTATTTTCCTGGTCTTTTGGGCCATTTTCTCCGCCCTCGCACGCGTTTTCATGCAGAACTTTGTCTCATGTTTAATGATGTACCAAATGCAACTCCCAACCGGGAGATGAAAACAGGTCGTCATTAATGTTAACTTTGCCTTTTTTTCCTCCTTCATTCACTGGACTATACGCCGAAACCTGTCTGTAAGGGATATTGTCATTTCCACTTGTAAACTAAAATGGTTGGTTCTATCTTATGGATATACCAACCCCGTTTAATTTTGGTTGGAGTGTAATTCAATATCCTTCGTGGCATATAGCGAAGGAAGTAGTGAACGGTCTTTGTTCCTTGATTTTCAAAGACTCTGTAAGGCGTTGTAATAGTATTACTATACTAATACCTTTGACATCTATAACAAGCTTCACTAAAATGACAATTCATTCGCAGGAAACTGTGAATAATGTAAATAACTTGAAAAAGTACTTTTCATTATTTATCAATATCTAATAAAAACGTCATTTTCAGGTATACAACATTATTATAAAATTGTTAGAATTATGCGATCGATTTTGTTTGGTGGCGAGCATTTGGGATTCAGAACTATCCGACATAGAATTGGAAGAATTGGAAATGTTCCAGAGTCAAAGCGATATAGTCGTAGAATCATTGCTATTTATACTTCACAGGCTACACGAAAAAGCCAGTGGACAACATTTACTACAGCTGCTGTCACAACTTGATTTTAACAGATATTTTAGTAAAAATAAAACAGATCTCAACTCTAGCCTGAAATAACTTACATCTATGTCAATAAAAAGTGTAAAATTTATCAATAAATTAATTATTTATTGTTAGTACTGCGATGTTTATTTTAATTAACCCTTTTAAACATGTCACTCAGTGGAGAATGGGAAGGAGGAAGGGAGGAAGAGAGGGAGAGTGTAGAGAGATTGAAGGAGATGGTAAGGCGACTGGAGAAGAGGGTGAAAAGGCTGGAAGAGCAAAAGTCGGCGGTGGAGGGGCAAGTCAGGGAATTAGAGAAGTTGAGGAGAGAGAAAGATGGGAAGGAGACTGGGATGGATGGAATGAGACTAGAGATAGGGACTGGAAAGGTAAAAAAGGGGAGGGAATAGAGGTGAAAGTGGTAAATCCCATTTTAGGGGATGAAAAGATAAAATTGGTATGTGTGTGTGTATTTGTGATGGTAGCAATGGCATCAGCTCTCGCTATTTGCCACATACTATTTGATATGGGTATTATCTATACACTTATATCAATATTAGTTGTCTTGACAAATAATTTTACTATCAGGTCAAAAATATTCTTATTTCCTGTATCTAACAGAGATGTGATACAAGTTGGTAGTTGTATATTATGTTGTAGTAGATCTTGTAGAAAAAGGTCTGTCGCCTGTCTTATTATTTTTACAACCAAAAAATAAATGGTTTGTATCTGCTACCTCATCGTTATCACAATAAGTGCAATAGGGACATCACATCACATCACACACCAATTTTATGAAGATGGGCCGGGAATCGGCCATGGTACAATTTTAATCTGGATATAATGCAAGTGTATGCTTTGCTGAGCATTCCATACCAATACCTTTTTGAAATATGTATACTCAGCTTTGTGATTTTGTGTATTGAAATGTGTATCGATTAACAACTATTCAAATTATAAATCATAAGAAAACCTGGATAAAAACTTATGATGCTATCCTGATAACGCAGGTAATTGATTATTGGAAATTTCTCTTTCTATCATTGGTAACCAAATTTGACTACATTCGGCTGAAATACTAGCTACACATTTATCTGCATTTAGTTGTATTAAAGCACTTTCTTTGATTTTCCGTCTTTTATTATTGGGTTCTTTTAATATTATTTTTGATGAATCCCATTGAATTTGATGACCCTCTTCCCAAGCATGTTTGCAAATAGCTGACTTAAAGAATTCCCTATCTTTGATATATTTTTTGTGTTCGTTCATTCGTACTTTCAATGGTCTAGATGTTTCACCTAAATAAAATTTGTCGCATTCACATGATATTTGATATATGCAGTTTTTTGAAGATTGTTCTTCATTCTTTGGTTTCGTTTTTGTTAGTATTGATCTCAATGTATTATTCGATTTAAAACTAGTTCTAATATTGAATTGATTACCAATTTTCTTAATTCTTTCTGATAAACCCTTAACATACGGTATTGTCAAGCTTCTAAAAATTATGTTTGTCCACGACCACCCCATAATAAGTCAATATTTTACCTCCTAACTAAAGGTATATGGTACCCATATATCAACTGTCGTGTCATAATACACTGTAGTGTATTATGGTTCATAATTCCCGACTAGAGATGGGGGTACAATATGAAATAAACTATTAAATCTGTGTATTTTGTTCAGGAAATTTGTTTCTGACATATATCGTATCTATAAAATATTGTAATTTTTAGTATTGATACTTTTCATAACGATATTTTCTAATATTAAGTATTTCAAAACAATATATTTATAACGGTACGTTGTATTGATACTTTCTACAGTATCGCCCATCTCTATATATGTCAAATTATTTGAAGTAGCTGCCACAACATTTTGAGGTTAGTAATATGCTAAATCGCTACTGACTTTTATTTATTGATAAATAAATTAAGTTTCGTGGACAAAGTATAGTATTCTACTCACAATTTATGGCCATAATTCACTTGGGTGACTTGCGCCCCTCGCCTGCGGCTCGTGACGCAAACGTCACCCATCGTGAATTATGGCAATCATAAATTGCTCGTTTGATAATATACTATAGCTGAATTATTAATATTATTGTTATGGGGTATTAACAATGAGCCCCTCTCTATATGCTTAATCTCCTTATTTACAAATTCTGCAGGGTAATTATTGTTATTTGAAACATCTTTTGAAAAAGTTTTCTCCTTTGTAAATTGATCATCACTAGAACAAATGATTCTGGCCCTATCGTATGAAGATTTTACTATCCCTTTTTTAACGCTTATAGAATGATTAGAGTCAAAATTCAAATATCTATTAGTGTGTGTTGGTTTGCGGTATACACTTGTTTCATACCCTGTAGATGTTTTATTAATAAGAACATCTAAAAATGGCAAAAAATTGTTATTTTCAATTTCAAATTTTATAGATTCCTCTCCTTCATTTATATTTTTTAAAAAATCATTAAGAGATATTAAATCATGAGGCCATATTGCGAAGATGTCGTCTACATATCTCCACCAGACAATTGGTTTTAATTTTTGATTATTTACTATTTTGGCTTCAAAATGTTCCATGTAAATATTTGATGAAATTGGTGAGAGACAAAAGCCCATGGCAAGACCGAAATTCTGTTCATAAAAATCATTATTGAATTGAAAATATGTTTTTGTTATACATAATTTTAATAATTCTATTATTGCTGTTACGCTCAATTTGGTTCTTTCTGTAAGGGTCTGATCAATTTCTAGTTTTGATTGGACAAGTTCTATTGTTTCATTGTACCGGTACATTCGTGAAGAGACTAACTACATCAAAACTGACCAAATAATGGTTTTTGTTGAAATTCAAATCTGATAGCTTTTCTATAAAATGATTGCTATTTCTGATGTATGAATTTGTCTCTCCCGCGAGGGGTTCAATAATTTTCAATATATCATTCGATAGTTTACTGCATGGGGAATTAATGGTGCTACAAATTGGTCTCAATGGTATGTTTTGTTTATGAATTTTTGGCAGACCACGAAAATGTGGTGGCTTACTGTATTTAGGTGTTAACATTGTTCTTTCACGACTAGCAAATTCGTTCTTGAATTTGAAAAGTGTTTTATAAATTTTGTTTTCAATAGATTTGGTAGGATCATTTGGTAGCTTAGTATAAGGGCCATTTATTAATAAATCCATTACTTTTGAATCATAATCAACTTTGTTCATGATAACAGTAGAATTGCCCTTATCAGCCGGTAAAATAACGAAACGGTCAACGGTTCTCGAAATATGTCAAAAATCACCCAAATCCACTTGAAAAGCAAACAAGAAGACTAAAAAATGCACAAATTCACTCGAATATGATTTAAAACGAAAGTTAGCATGAAAATGGACCATTTTCTATTCTATTTCAGTCAAATACAGACCAAAACTCGAAAGAACGCTGAAAACATTCTAAAACGATGAGAAAACTCACAATTCGACCTCATTTTATCCAAATACTCTCGATTTCACGTAATTACAGCTCGAAACGGTCAAC
>CAJUYG010000831.1:49347-124676 GCA_910591675.1 Galerucella calmariensis | reverse complement strand
AACAGACCCACATGAACTTGGAACCTACTATGCTGGAACCAGGTTTAATAATCATTTTCCGTATTTCATCAAAATCTTGGTAAATTCCAGTTTCAGTTTTAAAACTCATTAAAAAATATCTCATTGACCAGTTTGTGTATGTCACAATAGTTATTTACGTAACAAGTTATGAAAAGAGCGATATTGTTTAACTAGCGTAATATTTGTCAAAACGAGCGCTAGCGAGTTTTGCAAATTACGTGAGTTGAACAATGTCGCTCTCTTCATAACGTGTTTACGTACAACGTTTTATCTAATTCCGCGCTTTTATAATATTTAATAAAATTTTCATTTACAATGGTAATATTAAAGTGGATTCAAATGGTGCTCGAAGTATTGTTACTATGAAGTATTCACCCAGAAAATTGACTTACTTTAAATAACTGTGTTCTTAATAATGTTGTTTTCAATGTTTATAAATCTTAAAATACTATTGAATTAAAATAATGGGGTAATTGTCAGTTTAAATAATGAAATAATTGTCAGTTTTGACAGTACCTAATCAATAAATTATTCTTTGAAACTAAAACAGTTACGTAAAGTTTTTACATAACTACTTTTTATCACCTTTCATAACTGATATATGAAGGTTATGAAAAATGTGACGGTACCTAACGTCAAGGAGTGACTTAAAGTGTTACATTTGATAGCAGAATTAGATAATAGTTATTTACCTAACTAGTTATGAGAAGAGCGATATTGTTCAACAAGCGTAATATTTGCCAAATCGAGCGCTAGCAAGTTCTGCAAATTACTCGAGTTGAACAACGTGGCTCTCTTCATAACGTGTTTACGTACAACGTTTTTTCTAATTCTGCGCTTTTACAATATTCCATAAAATCTTCAATTACAATAGTAATATTAATGTGGATTCAAATGGTATTAAAAGTATTGTTACTATGAAGTATTCACCAAGAAAATTGACTTACTTTAAATAACTGTGTCCTTAATAATGTTTTTTTTCAATGGTTATTAGAATAAGTATCAGACAACAATGGACACAGAATTTTTATTGTTAGCAGCAGCAACTCTTATATATAGTAGTAGTTGGGAATTATACAAGAAAGAGAAGCCCTCATGTGCTTATTTTTATATTGAGAACTTTCGACTATGTAAAGGCAGGGTCTTTCTTTATATAGTTCAATAAGTCGAAGTACTTGATCATGAGACCACGATATTTTTGATATTTAAAATAGCTCAAACGAAAAACTTACACATACACAACATTCTCACCCCTCAATAAACGATATAATATATAATCCTTGAATAAACGTTGGTTATGTAGCAGAACCAGTGTCACCACCATCATGAAAAATAAAAAAATAAATAACCTTAAAATAAAGTTTACCCTATATGTTTGCCCCAAGTTGTCATTTAATTGATAGAAAATAGGACTGGTTCTATAAATATTTTCTATCAATTAAAATTGAACAAAAATAGGACAAGTTTCGTCAATTTCAAAATTGACTGAAAAATTGATGATAAATGTGTATGTATCTATCATTTATTTAGGATCCTAAAAAATTGACTAAAACTTGTACTAAATCATTGATAATTCAAACGGGCATAATATGCAATAATGGAATTATTTGAATAAATATCATCTTTCAACCTAACAGTTTTATACATAAGTAAGTAAAAATCAATCGTCCCATTTTTGATCCCAGATTAAGTAGTATAATTTATAACCAACCTTTCTGTTACACCCTGTATGGATTTCTAGTTTAATTCGAATTGTTAGCTCATGAATATTCCAAATTCATATAAAACTATTCAATCTCCTTTTTGCATATAGATATATATTGTTTGTTATGAAGATATATCAAAGTTGCCAATTAAAAATGTATCAAACAATAAAAATAAACAAAATAACATTAGATTATATAAAAACTCATGAATATAAATTTTCAATGTCTTTATTGGAACTTCACAAATTTCTATAGACTCTGGTTGCGTTGCAAATTGTTATTTGCAACAATAGATGCAGCTCCGAAGTTTCTGTTTGCTCCTCTTTTGTAATGGGGAACGTGATCAGGATATTAAGTCGCAGAACTGGAGTTGAGAATAATTTATGGATTGTTTTTTAATACCATTGAATACGAAGATTTGGTTCTGGAAGTAGCATAAGCTATAGATAAGTGTAATCAAGGAATAACAGAGGAATGTACCTACGTAAATTGAACACATTCAAACGTGCCTACAATAATGAAAATATCTTGAGTTTTTTGAGCATATAAAAGATATCCCGTATGCGTATTATGATTTCGTACCATCAGAATGATTTGCATAATGAATTCTTTAAAAATAAACGATGATTTCCTTTATTTATTTAAAATCTCTTTAATAAACACAGATCGTTTACCTTTGAAGCTGATATTTTAATGCTCGTTCGATGGAAATTCAACTTGACAATTTCATTTCAATCGAGAATAACTTTGCAACTATTGCTGCGGTTGGAACTGCGCTTTTGTCACGCTATCGGTGCTCGAAGTCCTTATGGCTAAGTAGTCCAATTTAATTGGTGCGCTTAGAACTGTTTGCAACGAACACAAAAGGTCCGCACGTTCGTACTGTTATTAGAAATTTTAACCCAATTTTGATGACAATATTTGTGCTTTGTTACTCAGCAGGTTAGCCCACTAGTCAATAGTTGACCCTTTTTCGGTTGAAACACGAATTGTCGATCGAGGGTATAGATCAGCTGGCTTCACTGTTACCAACTCTCAAAAAATTCTCCCCCTATAGCTTCAACCAAAAACTCCTACAATTACTGGGAAACTCCCTTGAAAATGTATAATCAATAAAATAAATAATTATATGTTCTTACATAAATTACATAATAAATTATTCAGTTTTAAAGTGTGAACTAATGTTGTCTAAAATTAAATAAGGAATTATATCCAACTTTCCAGTTTATGTGTCATAACAAATAAGTACCTACGTTATTCTAAAATTGAATAGATGAGGCTTTTACTTGATGTAGATCCATACTAAATGAAGAAATAATAGTAAATTACACACCGAGGTGGGAAGAGTTTCATTACTGCCGAGAGATTAGTTAGTTAGCTATTATCTCGAGAGAGAAAGAAACTTCTTATCGAGGTTTGTATACTATTTTATTTACAACCATCATATCTCGATCAAAACTAATAAATCTCTGTTTCGTTCTGAATACATCTAAAATATTACATTTGACAACTACTGTCACCAGTATAAATAAATGTCAGATAAAGTCGGATGGATATTAAGTTCGCGAATAATCAAGATAAATGTCCTCCGATGAAGAATTGATGGATTGTTCCTCTCCAAAAATGGGTATTAAATGAAATTTATCAATGTGTTATATTTTCAAATATAAAAAATATTCATCTAAAATAGATTAACGATCACATTATTTTAGAGGGTGGGAAGTGATCGATGAGGGCGGGAAGTGATCGATGAATTTTCACAGCTTAATTACTATTTTCAAGTCCCTCTATGTTAATTTTTCTTTGCCAGAAAAGTCAAAAGTACACTAGGCATTTTTTTTCTTAAATAAGAATGTACCACTGGACTCAGAATCATCACAAATGTAAACTACCAAAATTTTATAAAAAAATCATTAACGACAAAGTTATTACAACATGAATTTGGAAAAAGTTGTATTTTCAGTAATTTTTTACGTAGAATGTAGCCAAATTCTCCAAATATTTATTTATTCAACTACACTCAGGTGCAAAAAAAACGGGCCCCCTATTTTTTTTTTAAATTGGCTATATTTGTTTATTATTTTGGCTTTTGGTTTACACTTTTTATATTTTACCAACAAAGGACTTCCTCCTGGTATAAAAAGACAAGAATATGTTACTTAAACTAAACTTAATAAACAATGACATAAATGAAGGAAAAATACACGTATACTTAGTAAAATTTATGTTAACAACAGCAAACTTTAGAGGTACAGAAAACAAAATTTAACACATAAAATAGACTTGGTATTTCCTCCTCTAGCCCTAATTATTGCTTGCATACGGCGTGGCATCCCACTAACTACATTCTGAGGAATATTCTCCCATTTTCATTTAGTGTGGTTGGTGCTATAGCACGACTTCTAACTCGTCTGCCTAACATGTCCCACACATGTTCTATAGGATTTGCGTCCGGAGAACATGTTGGCCAGTTCATTTTTTCAATGCCAACTTCTCTCAAGTATTCACTGACGCATCTCGCTGAATGCATCAGGATAAAGTTATCGCCAATAAATGGAGCGAATGGAACCACCTGATATGCCAAAACTTCCTCAATATACCGTTGTGCAGTCAGTGGGCCCCCATTGATAAACACTAATTCCGTAGAGGCTTCACTTGATATGCCTGCCCATACTATTACGGAACCTCCGTTATGACGCCTAGGGCTAAAAGCACATTCTTGGAATTGTTCTCCATTTCGTCTCCATACTCGTTTTCGTCCGTCTGGTGAATGTAGCGAGAACCTGGACTCATCGGTAAACATCGGTAACTCCATTGCATAAGATTCCAATTGCTATAAATCACGAGCAAAGTGCAATCTCGCTACCCGGTGACGTGGAAGTAACTTAGGCCCAGTTGCTGGCCTAAAAGCTTTTAACCCAACCTCATGTAATCTTCGGCGAACTGTCCATTTACTTACATTTTTACCACGAACCTCCAGAAGTCGATTTCTTGTCTGTACTGAAGTCAAATGACGATCCCTTAGAGAATTTAGTACAATAGTCATCTCGAGCGGTAGCTACCCGTATTCTACCACTACCAGGCCTTCTTGTGTTTCTTCCAGTATCCCCAAAACGAAAAAACACCCTTTGAATGGTAGAACGACTAACATTGAGTAATCGAGCCACATATCTTTGGCTTCGACCATCTTCCACAAGAGCTACTGCTTTAGCACAATCTTCAGCACTTAAAACCATAATTAACACTTTAAAATTGTCAACGTTGATATTAACATTAACAAAAAATTGCGTAGCAGCCGCCCAACAATTGAAAACACATAAGCTCCTTTCGAATTGCATGAATGAAATATATAACTTTTGAATTTGAATTTTCCAAAATGATCTTTTTTTATGTAAAACAAGAAAATACACATGTATTCCAACTTTTTGTATTTAGAAGGAAGTCCTTTGTTGATAAAGAATACAAAATATAATTTAAAAACCAAAATAATAACCAAATTAAGCCGATTTTGAAAAAATAATAGGTGGTCCGTTTTTTCTGCACCTGAGTGTATTTAACTATACAAGACAAAGTTGAAATTGTACTTTTTTGTGTTTACAATGATGATGATGAACGAGAAGTAATAGAAATAGTTAATCGGAGATATTCAGATCGCCGTATTTGCTGCTTTGTAGTGTATTTATCGAGACTGGAGCAGTGACCAAACGTATTTGAAAAAAAAATTGCAGGCAAGAAATTTTAATGACCGTATTGTCATATACTACTTTGCCAACAATCCAAATTATTAAGCACAATTTTTTACATTACTTTCAGAAGCTATAACTCCAGAACGGGTTGAGTTATCGGCTTTCAATTTTCACTGTGCAATATGTTTGAGTCCTTGTTTATCATGTTGCTATTTCAAAAATTTGGCTACATTCTGCGTAAAAAATTGATGAAAATACCACTTTTTCCAAATTCATGTTGTAATAAATTTGTCGTTGATAAAAAATTTTTTATAAAATTTTGCTAGTTCACATTTGTGATGATTCTGAATCCAGTGTATAGTTATATTTAAGAGAAAAAAAATGCCCAATGTACTTTTGTCTTTTTTGGCAAAGAAAAATTAACATAGAGGTCCTTGATAATAGTAATTAAGCTATGAAAATTTGTGCTAAAATACTGTTTTTGATACCTACTGAATCTAACAGAAAAAATTATATCAAAATCGGTTGAGAATTTACAGGGATGCTTCCAAACAAAATGGGTCACACTGTATATGGTTGTGAATAAAACAATTTAATTTGTTAAAATCTACATTATATTGAACTTCAAAGTTGTGACGCTGATAAGAGCAAAAATAATCAATTCAAAAGCTCAACATACTTAGGAATACCATCCTTAAAAATCAAATCATTAGACTTGAATATTTGCTTCAAAACCAATTACAATTTATCCACATTCATTAAATATAACAAATTTAAATCTTAAAAATTAAACAAATCAGGAGTTTTTAAATTAAAATGTGGTTATGACAACTGTGATGAAATTTATATAGGTAGAACTTTTAGGAATTTTAAAACTAGAATTTCAGAACACAAACGATTTGCATCGAAGTTAATTTCAATACTCTTTAATGCTTTTCATATAAATTACATTTTATGTTGACCTGTTCGAAAGCTCAATCTGATTTCATTGAACTCTTGAAGGCTTGGTACAAGGCAATACTGATATTCATAATAAGGTGAAGAACTAATTAAAAATTCTATTGGAACGACTTCCGATTTCTACGCGAAAGATTTTCTCCAAAAGTACATATGTATTACAAATTATTTAATATTTTATTTCAAAAATGTCACTCATCTTCCTTTACCATTTCGTTTATAGTAAAATCCGTAAACGATATCCCCGGAAGGGAAATATGGTGTCAATAGACATTACAATCAGTTATAGTGGAATATATGGTTTTACCTCTATCATTTTCCGGAATTTCTATAATTATTGTCTTAACGCTTCAAATCTTCTATAACGGTCATTGTATACAACTTCCTCATTATAAGATGTTTTGAATCATAAGCAACAGAACGCACAAAACGTTACCAAAAGGAGATGAAAGGAATAACAGTGGATCAAAGTGAGATTGAAGTTCTTAAGGAATTGTAGTTGGGTGAAGCGACTATTGAAACGGATATTTGGATTTTAGAAAAGAAACTTGAGCTACTCGAGCCTATTGAGTTTTTAAGTACACTTGAAGAATATCCGTGCTTTTTAAAAAAATGAGTGTTTTACCTTTTTTGTCATTCTTCTTTAATTACTTTTCAGTCTTTTATTTCATACTGTCTGGTAGATTTAGTTTACTGACTCCATTTTGAGTTCGGTACGTGAGCTATTACAGTATCAGGTACTGTGAGTATAACCAAAAAAAAAACACTTACTGGATTGTTAATTTTCAGTTGTCACACAATGGACCTGAAAACTTAATTTCTTAAGAGAATAGTATTTCCTTGTACTTCCAGTATTTTGTATGCTTTTTTTCATTTACAATTGCTATTTGTGTATCAAGTGGAGAAAGTAGTACTTTGGCAGAAACAGAAACGAGAGACAGAGAGACAGAAACGATCTGTCGAGACTACCAAAGGACTTTCTGCTCGAAATACACACATGATTTTTCCTACGATCACACCAAAATAAAATTAATTGCCATTGTTTGTACCGGGTGATCCAATAAGCCGATCTCTCGGCTATATATCAGAAACTATTCATGTTATGACTTTAGGAGAAAAAATTCCTTAGGAGAAGTGGATGGGAGAAATTGCTGGAAATTACTTTCATGTTTCTACGTTAACCGCTAGGGGACGTAATAATTAATTACATCTACTACAAAACAATGGCGTTTAGTTTTAATTGTCATTGGTAGAGGGTACTTTCGAATGAAAAAAATTAAAATTTGTTTTCTTAAAAATGTTTAATGGAATAACCTAATTATTGTATATTATAATGGAACTGGATTAAATTCTCAACAAAATGGCGCAAACCGCATGTTCATAGCTATTGTCGAAGTCAAGATATAAATAAAAACGCATAAACATAAGTAAGTATAGTATTGACTCACTCTGTATTATAACTTAAAATTAAATATGTAAAAGAAAGATCATACATAAATCTTGATCATTGAGACTTAATGTCCAATTAAAAGCTGCTTCAATCTCAGATTACTGCAATTGTTAAATCTGCCAGAAGAACAACCGCATATCATGTCAAAAAATTTGTGGGCAGACGAGGCTACGCTTAATAGTGCGGGTGGGGTTAATTTGCATAATAAGCATTATTGGTCTGTAGAAAATCCGCACTAGGTAAAGGAAGTGCAGCTTCAAGGTAGATGGAGTCCTAATGTTTGGTGTGGTATAGTTGACGTATAGTGTGGATTTCCTTACAAACATGAGGTATGATATTAGCATGACGGATGTCCTGCGCACTTTTTCAGACGAGTTAGAGATTATTTGAATTTAAGTTATTCAAATGGATGGATTGGAAGGGTAAGTATATTTTCAGGGCCAGCTAGATCTCCAGACTTAACATGTCTGGACTTTTATCTGTGGGGAAGATTGAAGGATTTAGCGCACCAAACTCACCAACCACGCGAGACGACATGTATATCAACAGCTGAAATTTGAGCAAAAAATATGTCAAAGCGTGCTAGATTACATATTTGTGTGGAAAACGATGAAAAACAATTTGAACATTTAATTGGACATCAAGTTTCAATGACCAAGATATCTGTATGATCTTTCTTTCCCATATTTAATTTTAAGTTATAATACAGGGTGTCAATACTATACTCACTTATGTTCATGCGTTTTCATTTATATCTCGAGTTCGACAAAAGCTATCAACATGCGGTTTGTGCCGTTTTGTTGAGAATTTAATCCAGTTCCATTATCATTTACAATAATCAGGTGTTTCCATTGAACATTTTCTAAGAAAACAAATTTTAATTTTTTTCATTCGAAAGTACCCTCTACCTATGACAATTAAAACTAAAAGCCATTGTTTTATAGTAGATGTAATTAATTCATCTACACTCTTTCTATTGACACTAATTTCGTTAAAATCGGTTGATTCAAACCAAAGTTATAGGTATATATCCACAAACACTTTCCCACTCTCCCCCAGTCTTTATTTGGAAAAATAGAATGAAAAGTACTTGAACAAATTTGTGCGAAATTTAGGCCTTTTTTTAATTTACTCATTTAACACTGAGTATAATTGGGCATATTTCACAAAAAACTGGTTTTTAAATTTTTCTTTACAAGTTACGCCCCTAGCGGTTAATCTAGAAACTTGAAAGTAATTTCCAGGAATTTCTCTTCTCCACTTTTCCCAAGGAATTTTTTCTCCTAAATTTATAACATGAATAGTTTCTGATATATAGCCGAGAGATCGGCTTATTGGACCACCCGGTACTTAGCAGTTTCCAGGATGCTGTTGGATGCTTTAACATATTAGACTACCAAAGGACTTTCTGCTCGAAATACCCACAAGATTTTTTCTACAATCACACCAAAATAAAATTAACTCCAAGAGCTTATTTAGAAAATTAAATTAAAGTCCTTCAAAGGACACTTATGATGCTACTAGTTTCGGTACAATATTACCATCATCAGGCTGCATGAAACATACAATATAATCCAAAGAACAATACCAGTTGTTACCAAAAACGTTAACTTATATCAAATAATTTCAAATTTTACTTGAGTGGTAAGGAAAGAAAAGAAAAGGGAAGAACATTGGAATTTTAGAAACTGAGTTATTGAAGGTAATTAAAACTGCTGGCCCACTGACCTATGCCAAAAGGGGGGTGCAAAATTAACTTTCACTGCTGATGATGGTAATATTGTACCCAAACTAGTAGCATCATAAGTGTCCTTTGAGGGACTTTAATTAAATTTTCTGTGGTTTGGATTTTGAGTTTTATTGAACCATTGGTTTGCAAAATAAAATTAATTGTCATTGTTTGTACTTAGCAGTTTCCAGATACGAGAGCCTATTTTCCCGACATATTCCAACGTTGCCAAATTTAGTAGCAACATAACAATATTGAAATAAATATGTAAATATCAGAAAATAAGAAATATAAAACTAAAAAAAAAAACAAGAAAACCCAGGCCCTAACCCAGTTGATCAAACTGTAACTATCTGCTGTAACTGTAACTGTATCAGCTCACATTCTGTTACATCGAATAGAAGGTTAAAGGCTGCTTGGACGCATGCGCACCTCAACTACTAAATTTGACGTGGTGGGTGGAATATGTCGGGAAAATAGGCTCTCGTTTTCCAGATTGCAGTTTCGTGTACCTATGTATGTAGGCAACATTTATTACATTGTCAGATATTTTTTTATATTTCCCTATATCTCATTAAATTATTAGGGAAAATACTGTTTGATGCTTTAACATATTAGAAAGTCAACTAAAATATTTTATTCTACAGTTTATATTAAAATAACTACTAGCTCTCTTTTATGCATCAATAAAATTAGGCGTGCGTCAAAGTTACTTCCTGCTTAAGAGCGCTAATAATGTCAAATTATGACAGCTCGCGGAAAACATCAACTTTGCAGCTGCTTTTCAAGGCACAAAAGACGACTTTCGATAGTGGTCGTAGAAAAAACGATTTGCAGACTATACAGAAATAAGTTTCCTTGTTGCTTCCGTCGCCGTTAAAAAATTGCAATTGCAATAGCAACAAGAGTAATTTTTCCACGTAACCTGCTCTTCGCCCTCATAAAGTAGGTACATACAAAGGAATTATTTTCTACGAAGTTTCAACGCTATAAAACGCAGAAGATATGAAGTTTTGAAAAAATAACGAATTCTAGTTTTTCCAAATTTTCTTCGCTCCTAATTATCGAATCACTTCGCTGAAAATGCGTTGTATTTGTGGTACTTTTATTATCTACATACGATTAAGATTACTTAATAAGCTTTCGTGATATTAACAAGAAACCAAAAAAATTCCGTTTTTTCGTTTTAAATGATTATAAAAATTTCGTGAGTAGCATCTGCGAGTCGAAAATATATCAGGTTCATACTACCTAGTGTCACGGCACACCTTATTAGAGCAAATTCTATTCTATCCGACCTTTATACTTTTAATACATTTTCTTTTGATATCAACTTTATTCTATTGTCAGTCTCGTGCTAAAAAAGTAACAATAGAAAGATTCCGTTTCAGGAGAAGTAGAATTCTGATATACAGTGCGCTTCTAAAAGCCTCTACTCTCCTCTTCAACTTTTGAATAGCAAGAGATTAAGGAAACAATGCGTGACTCTAGAGTTCGACATTTTGGCCGGTCAAATAACCTATGAGTGAGAGCTCACATTATACTCGTGAACAATGAACCTTTGCTGACGATTCTTTTCCTTTATTTTTACAAGAGATGTCGATAAAAACAAATGTTTGTGTATTCTACGTTGCTGTTTTCTTTAAGATAAATTTGAAAACGTCAAACTATATTCAAATTTGTTTTAATCCGAATTAATTGTATGGAATTTACTAAAACATTCTTTTCCCCACCACCTAATACAAGAAACTTTCCTACGAGTTCCCGCATTACTGTTTTCTGCATTGCACAGCAACAGTATGCTACCGTTTCAACTACCAAACACCAGCTGACCTTTTTATTAGAGGAGCAGGTGTAAGTAAGAACAAAATTAGTACTAAGGAAAAAGCAGGAGTGTAATTAGGTCTGTCTGTATGTATCACCGACTGAAATTATATTGGACGTATAAATTTATTCAACATTGTCCATTGTACAAAAGAAATATTAACGACGCTAGTGGTGAAAAATCTCAGCCAATTATACCCGTTTGAGTTCGTGCCTTTGTAGTACTGGACACAAAATGACAGTCGTAGTGCATCTTAAAAGTTGAAAGTCATCATAGTGGACCAAATTTTCTATACTGAAGGATCATATTACTATCAAGTAGTGGCCAGCTGGTTTACCAGATTCAACTATATGAGAAAAGGAAAATGGTTGCGCTTGGAAAAATGTGAAAGTTTTGACTGTCTCAGATATCTGTATCTGTAAGATTTTGAAGGGTGGGTGACCCCACAGTACTTAGGCCACAATTGGCCAATTGTGCATCCTTCTGAGGTTCAGACTTTCTTCTAGCTCGTCATCCAGCCTACTTGTTTGAAGTAAGCGATAACGTCGCCGGAAGTAACCTACCTCATGCTGGCTTGTGTTAGCCTGTACTCGTCGTATACAACCTAAATTGAGAGAGTGTCGGACATTCACAAAGAATGTGTTCGACAGTCTCATCTTCCTGTTCACATCCTCTACAAAGTGAAGTGTCAGATAGACCCAGTCTGTAGAGGTGTTTTCGTAGGTGGCAGTGACAGGTCAGAATACCCGTGGCTGTCCGAAGGTTCTGTCTGTTCATAGTCACGTCTTTTTTGGCTACTTTCCTGTCCGGATACTGCAGCAGCTCCTTGGCAAGCCTGCAACCTTCTGCATCGTCCCATCTACCATTCAACTTTTCAAGGGAGTGTTCCTTTATTATATAGCCGACGCCGACAGACCAATGAAAGTGCCAGGTCCCAAGAGTTTTTGGGAGGCTGCTTTCCTGGCTATTGAGTCGGCAATGTGGTTATCTTTCGATTTACTGTGACCCTTGATCCAGCCTAGAGTGACTTCGTTGTTGCTACAGGCTTCGATCAGGGACAGGTGACACTCCAGTACTAGGCCTGATGTGATACGAGGTCTGTTCAGGGCTAGTAGTGCTTGTCTACTATCCGTAAGGATGTGAATTTTATTACCTGTAGTGTTTCTTTTGGTAATCTCTTTTGCGGCGATGTATATAGCAGTAAGCTCTGTTTGAGCAACGCTGACATTACAACCCATCGCCCATTTAATGTTTAGATTCAGAGATCTGGAGTTAATTCCACATTCTGGTTTTAGAGCCGTTCGTGAAGATGCGGATTGCGCCTTCTTCTGATGTGTCTTGTGTGTTATATTTCATGAGATCTGAGATCAACCACAACCAAAATCGCGACCAAATTGAAGAGTTTAGAAACAAATATTCTTGGGTGTTTTATGTAGTGGAATATCTGAAATTATGGACAAATTTCGTACTGATAATTCTCAAAGGAGGATTAGGATTTGAAGTTTAAAGTGCTAGTGAATAGGTTTTAATCTCTAGAGTTTTAGTTGCCACGAGTAAACACGAAAAATTGTATATTAAGTATCAGGAACGGTAAGGGTTGTTTACCGGTCGACAGCAATTTTGCTGGATTACCCTCAACGTTCGAAATGCTTATACAATTTTTTGCGCGATCGTATTGAAGTATTGTTCCTTTTGTGTAATGAATGAAGTAAAATATTTTTTTTATTGGTGAACCATTTTACCTATTTAAAGCACGCCTCAGCGTGTTTAAATCGAACTTTTTAGCACGCGCGTGTTTTAAAGTTACCGTGGCAATATCAAAAACTCGAGAAACGAAGTCTAAATCTATGGTCTAAATCATGTCTAAATGTCAATTTTTTTATTATTGATCTGACAGGAGTAGTTTGTAACGTCAAAACTTTTATTCGAACGATATTTAACAATGTCAAATTTATAAATTAAAATGGAAAGTGCCGTTGGTATTGTTTGAAATATTAATATTTCCATTTTTCAAATCTTAGGGAATGGTATTTAAATTAATACTATTGACATTCACAGAACTCAATAAGGTTGAACTTCCATCAAAATACAAATTAGTTTATGTTTTTCTCATTTCCATGACAACGCAAGGTGTACATCATATACGTCACGAATTCAACCATTTGACATTTAGTTGACGTTTCCATCTATGATTTCCATTTCTTGTTGTTGTAGTAGTTATAGACCGGTATTTATAATTTCAAAGTGCACCAATAAAAAAAATATTGTAAAGTATTCGTGGATAACTGGTCTTTAAAACACTTGCTCTATTTCGAGCACTCCGGCTTCGCCGTCGTGCTCCAAAAATCGCGCGTGTTTTAAAGACCTTAATATCCACTTATACTTTAATATACTAATTTAGAACCACTTAAATGTATGTAGGGCTAAGACGTCGGTAAGTAATTTACTTAGCGACGTCTGAACGGTATTTAAATCACTTACCGACGTGTTAGACTTAGAAACCAGTAAACACAACCTACCGTCCTGACAACCGATGCTGCAAATAAACGAAAAAGATCGATCGCGCAAAAATTTTATTTTTCCTATATAGTTATTTTGAATTTTTAAATATTCTCTAAGCCTACGGTTACGGACGTTCCTGTAACGCTTCAATCACGACTGAAAACTCAATAAAAAGCCACTTCGACAACTTTTTTATACCCAAAAGCTTATATCTCTAGATTGGCCTATATTTGCGATTTCATTGGATATGTAGGGAACAGAACCAGCCACCGTGTGGTAAAATTCGCATCTGCCGCTCGCTATTCTACGCTTAAATCGCACCTTACCTTCAAACAATATTCTTATCGAAATACCATTGTTTACTTTGGAGAATAATCGGTGAATACTCCGAATACTCGAGAAATGTGTTTAGTAAACTATATGGACTAGCAGATGAATTATGTTCGCTTTCAAGTAACTAATGAGTGTTGTATTGCAGTAAGTAATAATGATTTGCAGTGCGGTTTATTTTCTATTTTGAAAATAGTGAACAGTGATGGTGATGAATGGAACAATCATTAATTTCACGCCAATTGAGTGAGTTCGTTACGTTAAATTTAATGTTTATTATCAATTAGATACCGTTGAAGATTACAACGCTTTTAACCTGAGATTGAAAGTAAGTAGGTACTTGTATATCACAATTGACTAAGAAAGTTTAAAAGGAAGAATTAAATTATTGGATGTATCATTTGGAATATAAATCATCAGTTGTTTATATTTGTTCGATATATCTAGAATATGAATCACCTTCTACGAAAGAGATTAGATCAAAGCAACAATAGGCTTAACATAATTAGCATTATTAGGATTTCCGAAAGCTGTCACCGCAAATTTTGATGTGACATTAGATTCGAGATGGTTTAACACCAACATCATTGATTAAAGAGAATGGAGAAATATTTGCCAGTTTTACAACATAATTGAACATATTTATTAAATTCCTATAAAAGATTTATTGATGAGTTGTACTTTATGTTTGAAAACTTGTTCCTCGGATTGTACTCGAAACTAAAAATTTCTTCGTCGATGATTGAGACATTGCAAAAAACTGTAAAAAATCCCTTAACATGCTGGCAAGAGACAACAAAGTGTCCCTAATATAATTGACGGCACATGAGGGGATTGCAGAGAATAAAATGGCAGATTAGCAGCTAAAGAAGGTTCCAAAGGAGCCTTCACAGGTCCGGAGCCGTTTTGTGGAATCACAAAGGATTATATAAGAGGGGAAGTCGGGAGCTGGCTAGTTAAGGAACACCAGCTCAAATGGAGGCTGACAGAAGGACACCTCCATACTAAGAGTTTACTGAATAAGTTAGACAAGGAGCTCTCGTCCAGGCTTTTGAAATTGGGTAGGAGAAATTTATAGACAGTTACCCACCTGGTGACTGGACTCTGTAACCCGAGGAAGCATCTGCGTAGGATGGGCAAAGTAAGTGAACCTATGTGCAGAAAATGTGAACTCTACGATGAAACACCCACTCACATACTCTGATTCTGTGAGAACTTACAAGGACTCAGACAGAAGCACTTTGAAGTGGAGATAATACAACCATCACAACTACTGAAGATTCCTCCAGATGAACTGGTGGTCTATATACAAGACACTAAGCTTCTGGAATGGAAGTAGTTAGATACAATGGGGTAATGGTATACTGGCCGTAATATATATCGTGTTGTCGGCTCTTTGTTCGACTGTAATTCGATATGTTACCGCCATAGTCCGTAATATAACTTAAAGGGGATATACGATTAGATAGCTGCATTAAAAATATTACGTCCACTATACAAAGATTAAATTCAAGTGTCTGGGCTGCTGAGCCCAACCCAAACTTATGAAGGAATGGGACATCACACAAGTTTTTTGTTACGCGCAAATTTTGATAGTTTTGATAATTAGGCCCGTAGATGAAACGATAACAGGCACCACCTCTTCTTGCTCTGCATGTCGCATCTGTCCTACATCAATCGCAAGATGTTTTTTGCATTGAACTCGTATTTGTCTTAAATATTGTTGTTATTGTTGTTATTGTTGTTAAGGTCATCGCAAGCAGCCAATCAAGAGCCAATGTTAACGATTGTCCACTAGTAATTGTTAAATATAATCGAAATAATATGACCGAGTGATTTCATCAACATACATCATTTTATTGATTTTATTCATTCTGTATCAGTGTTGTCAATGCGAGGATGATTATCCGATTTTTAAACAATTTCACTAATTTGGATCCAATAGTTTTTCGAATATTTTGTAAAATGGCTATTGTTTCTGGGATTTTCCATATTGACTGGGGTCGAAGACTTTATTTAGATAACCAATGTGTCCTTTTGGTACTTTTGACAAATTCTGATAATTTGAATAGTAAGTTCGGGTAATTTTCATTTTTGCATCGGCAACACTGGACTATAACCAGTTCATATTTTGTTGCTTTCCATAGAAACTTGACCCTTCTTTTTCAGGACTGTATTAAAGTCATGAAAAAGAAGGGTCAAGTAATTTGAAAATATAGACATTTAGGGCAAACGGTAGTTTTAGTTTTGGTCCAATATAAATTTTTTTATTAATATTTAGAGTTACATTTTTAGCAAGTTTGACTTTGTTTACATATCCCTTAGCAGTTGACATTTATGGTATCGATATTTGGTTATCGATTCAAAATATCGAATTGTTACTACAAAAATACAACTACAGCGACATGAACACGCCCACCAGGGCTCACGTTTGCTTCGTTCAACCTAAAATCAGCATTCTCTAGAACTGAATGTGGATAGTACAAGTACCATCAGTCGATGTTGACTAAGTATTATAGAAGGTTATTGTTTAATTACGTGGGTCAGGAAATGTTCTGTCGGCTTTACTTGTTTTTAGTATAACCGCTTTTTGTGCTTGTTTGTGTATGTTTGAAAATATGTTAATGTGTGAGGTAAGGTGTAACTCCAGTTGGTGATATTATTATTATTTGAACATTATCATTGATATTCGTTATGTTTTCAATGTTTTTTTTCTTCATAATTATCTGAGGATGGTGTGGAATGGTGTGCATATTATATCAGAATCTTCATCATTATCCAAAATATGAAAAAAATTAAAATTTTAATTTTTATGTCTTATCGTTGTCATGCAGATTATATCTACTTACGCCTAGACCATTTTCCCTTCATGAGAATAATATAAGCAGTTGCAATGAAAAGTTTTATGCTAATTTTTGCATAATAATATTCAACCTATATTATCTAATTGTTATTGCTGCAACTGAGTTATTTTTATCGGCTCATATCTAATTAAAATACCAAATTCAACTTCATACTGACGTACATTCAACGTCCCGGATATATCTCGAGGGAAAATCAAATGTAACATGTTTGAATGAACTGACTTCGCGGCGGTATTTTGAATTTTTTAAAATTAATTAATACAAAATAATTATCTGCTCTGACCTACTTTCGGTTATCAAGAAATACCAATATGGGAAATTGATAATAATAGTTTTCTGATAAAATTCACATCCAAGAATTACATAATTTAATCCGAAAAACTGACCTAAAGATTTTGGAATTAAATACGATATAAAAGTACAGGGCTTCTCATTATATTTTGACCCCCAATTTTCATTAATTACAGGAATACAAAAAAAATTTCAAGTAAAAGTTGTATTATTTTACCTGTATCGACCAAAAATGTAACAAGAGACTTTGAAGAGACTGCGTGTTGTATACAGGGAGTGCCCAATAAAATGCATCTTCAATATTTTTTTATAGTTTTTAATAGCCCTGCATTTCCAGATTACAAATACATTACATTGTGTTACATTATACTCGATTTGAAATTGGTTGATAGTAATAAATCATTAAAATCCGTCAAACACGTATACAAAGTGGTCCACCTAAATTGCCAAGTTTTAAATAGTATATACATTGAAAGTATAGACCCTTTTGCATTTATTAAACTTTCCATTCCTATAGATCTGATAACGGCGTCGAATACAAAGCTTAACCCGAGGCTCGAACAATAAGCGGTAGGATTCTACCTGTGATGTTTTGCACTCATGCACGTGCTTTCGGGTGGGTTTAAGTTTATATTAAACACAATAATTATATAATTTAGTGAACATTCGGATGTGTGGCATAATTTGTTACCCTTGTATTTGAATAAATATAATACTAATAACAATAAAGCAACCAATAAACAAGTAAATTTGGAAAAATGTTTCTATTTGAAATTCTATAAAATTTATAGTAAGTCATTACATTTCTTCGCTTTAAATTAATCATCATCATCAGAAAATGAAATATCTGAGGGACTGTCTTCTTCCCCTAAATTGATAATAAGTGGTTCGACCGTTTTCTCCAGTAAACTATCCAATTGCCACATTTTTTCCTCCTCCTTTATTACATGCTCTATACATCTTTGCCCGCGTTGACTTCTTGAAGCGCTTCTTCAAAGAGTTTTTGAACATCACTCATTTTATAAGTGGTATTTTTTCTAGCCACATAACCTTTCACATGAGCCCATACCAGTTCGATCGGATTTAATTCGCAATGGTAGGGGGGGAGCCGAAGCACTATTATATTTTGTTTTTTGGCCATTTCGTCAACAACATATTTTTGAAACCGATGTTTATGGGTGTTTACAATTGATAGCAACTCCTTTTTAACCATATTGTCCTCAAATTGTATTTGTTTCTCCACAAGCCACTCGATAATTTTTGCTTTTCGCCAAGCAGTTGTAGGCATCTTCTCCAATCTTCTGGAGTGATACGGAGTGATAGTTTTGTGGTATAATGACGGATGGTACCACAAAAGGGTAACCATAGACGCATTAGAATATTTGAAACGAATATATATTTGTGCATTGATAACAATGGACAGCCTAGCCTATATTGTTATTTTAAATGAAGTATTGTTTCTTAAGTCATTAATTTTGTCGAGTTTCTAAATAAATAGGTTTTTTTTGAACTATATTGTGTGAATTTATTTCTTATCTTATAGTAGGACCATACACCATTATAGAACAAAACTAATGCTACACAATGTTATTTGGAATCAGGGAATGCAGGACTACCCAAAGCTATAAACAAATACAGGGTGTCCCATTTGAAATATTTCAGTCTGTTGTTACATTTTTGGTCGGTACAGGTAAAATAATACAACTATTATTTGAAATTTTTTTTTTGTATTCCCGTAATGAATGAAAATAAGTGGGGGTTAAAATATAATGAGAAACCCCGAACAATACTCATGGCTTTTCATTCAAATTGTAAAATTTCTTATCCAAAGTAGGTAGAGTTTTTCTAATAATCATATTGTTTCTTTGGCTCTATCAATTTACACCAAGTGCTATGCAAAGGAGTATATCAAGATTTATGAGAATCAAAACAAAAATATTACTACTGAAAGTAACTCATTAATAGTAGAATCGTTACTACAAAAGAAAGGAGCTACTCGAAAGAGGTTTTAATTATTTCCGCAGCAGATGTTTAAAGTCAAAGCATTATCTATTTATTCAACCTGTAGATTTCGCAGAACGGCTGTTGGTTAAGAATATTGTAGAAAAAGTCCAGCCAGTGTAAAATACTCAGTTGCATGCAAGCTGTAGTCAAAACAAACGTAAGAACCGTATTTATGAAGCGAGTCTGGAGATCATCACGACAAAATAAATTCTCAAAATTACAGGAAATGGGTAGAAGAAAAACTTGAACCAAAATTACCTGCAAATATTGTTTCCGTTTTTCCTGTTTTAAACGTGACGTTTTGGGAATGTCAAACCAGTAAATTAGATGCGGTTTTAGTGAGGGAAGTAGAAAAATGTAATGGGCTCGTTTACTAAAATTTTTAAATCATTCTGTCGTAAAACAAAGTACTAAGGATAAAAATATGATTCTGAAAATTTCATGTCAATAGAATATGTCGTTCTCCTAATACAAACAATTAAACAAGCATACCGTAGCGAGGCGAAGACTATGACTGTGACGTCACCGCATATGAAACTTAATATGCACAAACATTACGCTTCTGACTGTAACGTGCCTCGCGTAGAATTTATTGATTTTGAATTACTTACAAATTTTTGTGTGGACCTAATTTTGAAAAAGCAGGCTCATTAAATCTTCCAGAAGTGGACTTGCTAATGGAGTTTTTCAATCAAAAACACGAGTTTATTAAATTATAATTTTATACTATGTGACATCGTTTTTGGCTGTTTTCCGGCCAAAATGATTAAAAATATCAATATATTCATAAATACATGCTCTCTAAAATGATATACAGGGTGATTCCAGATGTTTTATTTTATTCCTGGTCTGGTGGACAAAGTTGCGGAGATAACTCTATAGGTTACTCAGTAAAAAAATTTTTTAACTGCAGACTGCCCAATTAAAGAAGCTTCTCCAAATGCTATTTATGATGATTGTGAAGTGGAAATTAAATCAAAATGTTGAAAAGAACAAGAAAAACCTATTTTGATGAAGCAGGTAATATTAGTTCCAAATGTTTACATCAGATTCAAATGCACATGCACCTCACTGGTAAAAAAGCGATATTTGTTAGAGCTGAATCGGACTTTGAATCAAATAAAATAATTTCTTTTGAAACATATAATATACGCCAGTTTTGTTGATGAGCTACTGAAAAAGATTACCTGTTTTTTGGAAAAAAGCAGTATTTAATAGAATTTAATTTGTAAAGAACTGACCCATTATTTTATCTAATAATTTTGAACATTAATAACACCACAAGCTATAAGAACAATATTATCTACGTATTAAAAAAATTAGATTAATACAAGCGTGTGGTCATCTTATCAATAATCCTCTCAATATGGATTCACAACGTATTTTATAAGGTAATTTATAACGATTCTGATTGAATAAAAATGAAATCAAATACACAAACAAAGTATGTTGACTTATCAGTGAATGCTTTGAGTGTTTATGTTTTTCTGCCATTGCTTCCGTTTTTTTGTATCCTTATTAATAGGAATAAATGTTTTGTTAGATGTTTTAATCGTAGTGCTTTTACATTCTGGAACCGCACAATATTTATAGCTTTTTTCACTCTGGTTCTGGTCCATTGTGTCGAATAGTTTAAATTATTTCTAAACGTTCTTATGTCACAAACACAACACTATTTAGAGTTTGCTAAAACGTATAATTATAGGCAAAATACTGTTACCAGCTAAGTAGTCATCTAACTGAAAACCGATAAGCGCGGTATCCGCTCTCTGGGAGAGATTTCATATGCGGTGACTTCACGCCTGAAATTCGGAGAGGAGCGCTGTTTGATGTTTATAATTTTTTTTTGGCGACTTAGGAGTCTCGCTGACGTCTAATTTTTTGCACAGAGCCTCAAAATAATATGCTCTTCCTAATGGTAAAATTAAAAAATATATGTAAATGAGCCCAGTATAGTTAAAAACAGTAAACATTCGTTAGCTTTCTAAAATATTGGAAAACAATGGTTTCTTGAGAATACTAAGATTGTGAATAGTGTTATATATTTTGCACATGGATCTTAGTACGTTAGCCAGATTAATTTTATAATCAATGAGCGACTTGAACCGAACTGCCTAACATAATTCATTCATCCGACAAATGGTTGTCAGACGGGCGAAGTCGTTATCTCACTAGGCTTATTACACTTGTAAGTAATTGGGACTACTGTAATGGCGTTTAAAATGGTTTTTCTATAGGTTTTTAGAAAGAGCAATGAAATTCAGTTAAAATGTAAAAGTCTGCGTTGCTTTCATTTTTGTCCTTAGAAATTGGTAAATGAATTAACAAAACCTATTAACCGGGAAATTTTTTGACAATTCCAAAAACCAATTAAATTTCCTCATTTTATATCATATGAACAATCTCAGCCAATCATGTCAACATTACACTGAAAACAGACCATGGGCAATTTTCACACGTTGCTATGGATACATATTGATTTATTCCGATTTTGAAGTTTCGAATATTTAATATTTCGAAATGTCACGATTTGGTTGTAATACTGAAACAAAAAATTTTCTATCCGAATAACCCTCGGACATTGATAAATGCTCAAAAATTTTATGACAACTTTCTCAAGCTTATTGCTTGTAGGCAACAGACCTCCGCCTACGGCGTCGGTCTGCAACAAAGCAACAAACAAGCAAGCAAGCAAAGCAACAAGCTTTCGAAATCTGTCATAAGATTTTTTCGAACAATTATCAATGTCCTTGGGTTATTACTACTGAAAACAGAGTTCTCGATTTTTTTTTGGAACTTTAGTTCTTTACGCCAGGTTATGTTTGAGCGACCAGGGGTCGCGACGCAAAAGATCTGACCGTTACGCGTTACGTTACGCTACGTTATGTTACATTGCTTCGTTATGTGCCTTGCTTTTGCGTGCTTGTGCCTCCCTAGTCTCTTTCTCGTTTACGAAGCAGTGATTCATAATAATAAATAAGCTCCTGCCGGATTCGAACCCGGGCCGCCCGCGTGCAATGCGAGCATTCTAACCACTGAACCACCGATGCTATATTGAAATTCTATGCAAAGCTGGTATTCGCAGTGCTAGTGATCTACTTGAATTTGTTCGGATAAATTTTTACTATTATTTCCATAATTTTTTTTGCGCGATTACTACTTTTCGAAATACAGGGTGTTGAAATTTTGAAAACTTGAATGTTTTAATTCGATAACTTTGAAATGGATGGATAAATTGATTTGACATTTGGCAGGTAGTTTTTAAATGTAAAAGGGCATATTTTGAAAAAAATTGTAGTTTGTACAACTAGTGTGGATATGATGGCCATATCGCACGAGGACAAAGATGGAGCACGACGCCGTAGGCGGAGTGCTCCATCGTTCAAGTGCGATATGGACAATCCACACGAGTCGAGCAGCATATTTTTTCTACGACCCACTTAGGAAAAAATCTAGAAATAAAAATTTCCATAAACTGTAATTTTATTTATAACTTCAAATTAAAAATTTAACAATTCAATTTTATGTTTCCACTAATTTTGTGGTAAACGAATGTCCAATTTGTATAATGCTACGGTTTCCTTTTTTAAATATACGATGCTGTTATAAGTAGATGTTGCCAGTCGGACTCCCTCATGGAGGGTATACCGTACCATTATCTATAATAATGAATATTCTGCTAAGTATTTCAAACGTCTACCTGTTGTCGTTATTAATATCAAGCAGAATGATTATTTAAAAATAAAATTAACAATAAAAAAAAATTCCTCGCGGAGAATCGAACCCGGGTCTACCGCGTGAGAGTCTGGTGTGCTTACTACTCAACCACCAAAGAATATGCAAATTGTTTATCTATAACGTCAGATGTATTACATAACTTTTGCTTAAAAGGAACTAAAGTTCCTACCGTGTGTCCCGCGACACGTTCTACCTTTTTTCATAATTCTATTTTGTTTCTTGTCCTGTAGCACTGACTTTGAATCACACATTATGACAGATGAACAATATTAAAACTAATTTTACTGGAATGAAATAAAAGTTTATACGCTACGCTGGTCTGAAATTTTACTAGCAGACATAAAAAAGGAAACATTTAAAAGTTTACGATTCCGTTATTTCATCGTACGTTTCGAATGAAGGATAGCAAAAAATATTTCTTTCCCAGAGAAAATAATTGAATGAAATGTAATTCAATTTTTAATCTCGAGTTCGGGAACAGAAAAATGCTGTAATGGTTTTTCTAAGCAAAACATTAATGCTTTCGTCTTTCTTCTCTTTTAAAAGGAATAAGATAATATAGATAATTATAGTGAGGTTTAAATTTGTAAAGTTTCGAATTTCAAACATGAAGTGACTATGAGTATTAAAATATGTAGGCTTAGTAGATGATCAAAGGGGGTTCTAATTCCCCAGTGGCGTCATGCGTTGAATTTGAACCCTCTTTGTTTAGGGAGCTATGAAAACTAATAAATAGTGTGCTGTGAAGTGTAAGAGGGGACGAAGTAGTACGTTGGGAACGCCACTGAGTTGTGGGACTCATATGAATCATGCAAATGCAAAAAGGACACTAGCACTGGTCGGGTGGGACAAACGGGTGTGACGTAGATTTACGACGCTTGGCCATGCGACGTTCGTTGTAATTTTAGAAAACTATTCTGTTGTTGAGATAGTGATGCTTTATCGTCGATTGATCTCGCGTGGACTTCGAAGAATAAATAAAGTAATATATTCCATAAATACTTGATATTCTCTTTGCAAGATGTTGTAGTAGTTCCATTAAAAAGATATGTTTACATGATTTAAATAATAAATGATCATCTCTGATTTAAATATGGAATGTATGGTCAAATGGTCTCCGATTTCAATATTTAATCAATAACAAGGTCTCAATAAATACCACGCTGCTGAAGTAGATGATCAAAGGGGGTTCTAATAAACCAGTGGCATCCCTCGTAGAACCTTCTTTGTTCAGGGGGCTATTAAAATGAATAAATAGTGTGCTGTGAGTGGTATGGGGAGGTGGAAGTAGTACGTTGGGACCTCACAGCACACGTGTTCTTATACAAAGCAGGATGCCAACGTACTACTTCGCCTCCCCCATACACCTCACAGCACACTATTTTTTATACTATTTTTCATAGCCACCTAAACGAAGAGGGCTCTAACTCAACGCAGAGCGCCACTTGGAAATTAGGATTAAAATAATACTTCTGATGCTTAGAATCCGTCTAAGCAAAATACCAACTAATTTTATTTTAAATTCTAAACAATATCATCTGATCCACAAAAATTTGTAATCATAGTTTATCCAGAAGTAATAGGCCATTGCCGGTGGGACACCCTGTATATATCAAGTTCTCAATCTTATGCTCACTATAATTTCGTTATAAATATCAATATTTTTTACATTTAAAGTGAAAAAATAGACCGATTGATAGGGAATTAAAACAGCAAACGAACAAATGTGCTGACATCACAGCTGTTTAATGACGTTGATTGGTATAGGTATAGTCAAGAGCACTCTTTTCGTGCGGCTTCAAAGGTCACTAACCATATGTATCAAATCATAAGACACAGATGTTACCAAAATGTGAGATTACAGATATACCCAGCGAAAATAATGGTGGTTGATGTTTCCTGTACACTGGTTGCCGAATTTCCACTTTTTCATTCATTCTCGGAGTAATCTATCAGATTAAGTACCATTTTTTTGCTTGAGGATGCAAAAAACCGGAAAATTGCTTCTTATTATTCATATTGTCACTTTGAATTGTCAAAGTCACAAAACTGACTTTTAATAAAAAACTTCGCTGCTGAAAGACTTTTTAGAATCGCTGGAAACTAAATACATATCCTTTTTTCTCCCGTCAACATTGCATAAGTCTGTCTTATTCATCTTACGGATTTTATTTGAAAGCTATGTCTTTGTTGAATCGTATGACCCGCATGATAAGACTGCATTTGACTATTTATACTGTGTGGAAACCACTTATGGAATAAGAATTATGACATAATGACATAATTATTTTAGAAAATTATAAAAAATGCCGAGACACGTCAACTTTTGAATTGAGTTGTGCGTTATGTAAACATAAATTTAAATGTACAGGGTGATTCACGCAAGTATGCCATAGTCGGTGTTGTTTTTTTATGAAACACCCTGTATATTTGCCTATTTTTGAAATCCTTTTGATGAACCGATTCCAACAAACTAAATAATGTATGGTCAATTATGAATTATACAGGGTGAAATTTTTATTTTTACAGTTATTATACACATACATAAAATACCTGATGTATTTGATTTTAATACAATAAAATAAATGCTCAAAATGTTCTCCACCTAGTTGTTGGCAATAGCACATTCTCCTATAGAACTCCTCCTTAACTTTGTTTAAAGTTTGAGGTGAAATATTCCGTATTTCTGTAGTTGTCCTGTCTTTGAGGTCTACAATGCTAGTTGGTTGTGTTGCATATACTTTGTTCTTGAGATAACCCCACAGAAAAAAATCTAACGGCGTAAGTTCTGGTAATCTAGCTGGCCACTCAATAGTACCTTTTCGTCCAATCCATTTATTGAGGACGATTTCATCTAAATAAGTTCTTACCATCAAAGTATAATGGGGTGTTGCCCCGTCTTGCTGGAACCAAACATTTTCATTGGGTAAGCTAGGATCTATTGCGTTGGGATATAAGTTTGCCAACGCAGGAATAACTTCATTCCTAAGCATATTAAAATATATTTCAGCTGTCAAATTTCCATCTATAGATATAGGACCAATAATATGGTCGCCTATGATACCGGCCCAAACGTTCACCTTTTGAGGGTACTGAGTATGTGTCTCACGCATCCAATTAGGATTCTGTGCTGACCAATATCTACAGCTCTGTCGGTTCAAAGAATGGTACCAAGAGCTATCTCATTTCTGTTCAGCTTATTCATCAATCTTTCGCAGAAATCCATTCTACGATCTGGATCGTCTTCTGTTAACTCCTCCACAAAAGTTAATTTGTAGGGATGAAGTTTTTCTTTATGAAGACAGTTGTATGACTAACATTATTTTCACTGACAATTTGACGTGTACTTGAAGTTGGATTCTCTTCGACACTTAACAAAATACCCACTTTCACATCATCTTCAACGAAATGTGGTTTTCTTTTCAATGGTTTGACATATTCAAGTTCTCTGAATTGTGCATGAATTTTAGACACAGTACTTTGTGAAATATTAGGTAATTCGGGATACCTGTGATTAAATAAGTTTGCCACTTCAACTTGACTTCTGCAGTTATCCCCGTACCCGATCATCATTAAAATCTCAATTGGGTGAGTCTCAGTTGAATATTTCATTGTTATGTCGGCAAGGAAAGAGTGTTTGAAAAAGATTTTACTTTTTCAGTATAAACCGTCAACACATCAGCAACTGACAGAATAGAAAACAATCCACATTATTTACCGATTTAATATAATCCACATTAGGTATTTACCGATTTTGTCTAATTATTGACGTTTCAGACAATTTTTAGGTATTTATGATAAAATTCATGGGCGTAGCAAGTTTTGTTTAATATACAAATACGTCTAATAATTAGTTAGTTTAGATTTTTGATAAATCCGTATTTAGCTAATTAAAAAAAGTACCAATATTTCAAGTGTAATAAAATTTTAAAATTTCACCCTGTATAATTCATACATTATTTAGTTTGTTGGAATAGGTTCATCAAAAGGATTTCAAAAATATGCAAATATACAGGGTGTTTCATTAAAAAAAACAACACCGACTATGGCATACTTGCGTGAATCACCCTGTACATTTAAATTTATGTTTACATAACGCACAACTCAATTCGAAAGTTGACGTGTCTCGGCATTTTTTATAATTTTCTAAAATAATGACAAAGAATTTTATTACATAAGTGGTTTCCACACTGTATATAAGGTTGTACAAGCTTCACAAAATACCTAGATTCTTTAGGGTATTTGTTACATTTCATAATAAAAATGTTTAGACTCGTTACATATATTCCTGACCATGCATATCTGGCAATAAGAATAAAAATAATTAATTTTAAAATTATTGTTTTAAAGCTTGTTACTTGTTATGCCAAATTGATATTTATACTTCATTCTTATGAGGCACGTGGAGAAAATAGTATTAAATTTGCTCAATATTTTATAAAATCTGAAGAGGTAACAGTTTGAGTGATTATAAATTGACTGATGCACTGTTATTATTGGAAATCGTTCCTTATCTAAACGCAACAATGGAATATTCCGCTTTGGTTTTGGTTGCGGATTCAATAAAATACAAATTACAAGCGAGTTAATCATTACGAACGTTCACGTTTAATATCAATTTATTTAAAAACATCGGTATGACTAATAAAAAATAATTACCTATTTTAGTTTAGTTTAGCAAATTCCAATAAGCCAGTGGTGTGGTACCAGAGGCTAGTAAATTTGTAATGAACCATATTATTGAAACATCCTGTATTTTGAGCTAAAGAATTTTGTATGCAATTCTTCACTAAATTCTCTACATTAGAGATATTCTATGTTGAAATTGCTACAGCTCACCATTATTGAGATTTTCAACTTTTTATTGCTATAAGATAGTTTTTTACATTTTCTTGACCATAATTTCAAAGTGGAAAGACCAAGAAACATGGAATGTTGCAAGTAACTTTGTTCATTTGAACACGTGCATTATTCTAAATGAGATGCCGCGTTTGAAATATGTAGTATATTATTTAAGAAGCATAATAATGGTGTCCATTATTCATGAAGGTGAATATTAGCCAGTACCCTATCAATTACCTGTTGATAAAAAATCTCAAATTTAGAAAGGGATTATATTATAGGCTTTCATGTGTCATGTGTAATTTTCTCGCAATAAATTTAAGGATACTTGATTCTGCTTATTTTTTCAGAGTGATATTCATTTCAGTGTATGATTCGCTTTCCATATTATATTTTCTAGTAAATTCAATTTAAATCCAGTATAATAATCAATAGTATATTAAGTATCAAGAACGGTAAGGGTTGTTTACCGGTCGACAGCAATGTTTGGAGGCTGAGCGTAGCGAAGCCTCCAATTTTGATGGAGACCGGTATCACCCTTAACGTTCGAAATGCTTATACCATTTTTTGCGCGATCGTATTGAAATAAACTTCGAATAAAATCATTTAAATTTATTCGGAATGAACTAAATGTCAAAAGTGACATTTATACTTCTCGATCAGTTTAAAATATACATAATTAAAATTTCATCGAAATGAGCGAAATGTCAAAAGTGACATTTATACTTCTCGATCAGTTTAAAATATAATTTGCATTTTGGTGAAATTGTTTTCATGCTATTTATTACTTTTTATATTGTTCTGTGTGTTTCTGTTCATTAAAAAAATATAGATCTTATTTTTTTTTTGTTCCTTTCGTGTAATGAATGGAGTAATATATTATTTAGGAACACTTAAATGTATGTAGGGCTAAGACGTCGGTAAGTAATTTACTTACCGACGTCTGAACGGTAAGTGAATCACTTACCGACGTGTTAGACTTAGAAACCAGTAAACACAACCTACCATCCTGACAACCGATGCTGTAAGTAAACAAAAAAGATCGATCGCGCAAAGAATATTATAAATAGGCTTCACATCAAATGTTTCAATTATTTCATTCTGACGATGATATGTCAAAATCGGAATAATTATTAATATCTTTTCATAATGTATATAATTTATTTATTACATATCGGAATCAATTGAAAAAATTTTCAATTGAAACATTTGAATATGTATGTCTTCGTAGCAGAGTGGTACAGAGGCCTGACTGCATGAAATAAAGAATTGTATACAAAGGATTGGAATACTGGTCGCGGTGATAGTGTTTACTTATTATACTGGTGAATAATGTACATAATTATATTGAAGCAGCACACGTAAAATGTAAACGATAACAAATTGTCGTGGACAAAAGTTAGAAAAAGAAGGTTATTTACTACTTAACAAATGTAAGTCAAAAACGATTCCAAAAAAATGAAATAATTTTATAAAAGTGATTGTCAAGCATAACAGATACTTTAGGGTCACACCCATTTGCATATATTTAGTCCGTACTACATAATCTAGACTGCATGTCCAACTGGCATATTTTATGAACCGTTCTGGAATCGTTTCAAGTACCGTATAGTGCGCAAACTCGAATTTGCGATGGACACAGCAACTTTATCACTCGTTCCAGAAGGTACAGTTTGTATACCGTCCCAAGCAGTCCCTAGATCGATACTATGGACAGTTGGTATAGGCGGTTGGCGGCCTCGCAAATAGTGACGACACGACATGAATCATATCTCATCATGAATCAGATTCGCGAGAGTGATTTTTCCTGAAGCGAAAGTGACACTCGCGAGTCTAAACGCACCTTTCCAGATTAAAAAAAGGTGGAACGTGTCGCGGGACACACGGTAGGAACTTTAGTTCCTTTTAAGCAAAAAGTATGTAATACATTTGACGTTATAGATAAACAATTTGCAAAGCCTCGGTGGCCGAGTAGTAAGCAAACCAGAATCTCACGCGGTAGACCCGGGTTCGATTCCCCGTGAAGATGTTTTTTTTATTGTTAATTTTATTTTTAAATAATTATTCTGCTTGATATTAATAACGACAACAGGTAGACGTTTGAAATATTTATCAGAATATTCATTATTATAGATAATGGTACGATACCCTTCATGAGGGAGTCCGACTAGCAACATCTACTTATAACAGCATCGTATATTAAAAAAAGGAAACCGTAGCATTATACAAATTGGACATTCAAGAACTGTACGTTTACCACAAAATTAGTGGACACATAAAATTGAATTGTTAAATTTTTAATTTGAAGCTATATTACAGTTTATGGAAATTTTTATTTTCTAGATTTTTTCTTAAGTGGGTCGTAGAAAAAATATGCTGCTCGACTCGTGTGGATTATCCATATCGCACTTGAACGATTGAGCACAACCTGTCAAATGTCAAATCAATTTATCCATCCATTTTAAAGTTATAGAATTAAAACATTCAAGTTTCCAAAATTTCAACACCCTGTATTTCGAAAAGTAAATGTGCTAGACCCCTTAATCGCGCAAAAAAAATTATGGAAATAATAGTAAAAATTTATCCGAACAAATTCAAGTAGATCACCAGCACTTCGAATACCAGCTTTGCATAGAATTTTAATATAGTATCGGTGGTTCAGTGGTAGAATGCTCGCATTCCACGTGGGCGGTACGGGTTCGAATCTCGGCCGGAGCATATGAATCGCTGCTTCGTAAACGAGTGAGAGACTGAGGAGAGAGCACAAGCACGAAAGCAAGGCACATAACAAAGCAACGTAACATAACGTAGCGTAACGTAACGCGTAACGGTCAGATCTTTTGCGTCGCGACCCTTGGTCGCTCAAACATAACCTGACGTAAAGAACTAAAGTTCCAAAATGTCAGTTAAGAACTGGAAGAATAGCCTAAAACTATAATTCGTCGACAAGTGATTTTAACTAAGTTAATAATCGGGCATACATTCACTACCCACTCGCACATTGTAACAAAAACAAATCAAGCAGTATGCATAACGTGTCCAACGTATAATGTCGTGTCGGTAAAAATTTTATTGTGGATCGTACCTATATTTTATAAACATGCGAGAGCACAGTGGTTAATCAAAATTAACTGAAGAATCGGTCTCAGGAAAACAGTGTAATATTGAAAACTTGTATGTATAGTATAGTTCTAACAGAAAATTTAATAATTTATACAACAACAAATATGCTACCGTTGGAAAAAAAATTGTCAATTGGAGATTGCATTCAATCAAAAATTCGATTTTCCATATAAATAACACAGGAAACATTTTATTTCGGTTTCAACTAGATTTTTCGGTATTAAAAAAATCTTCTTTGAAAAAATGACGGTACAGCTTTTGTAGAAAATTAAATTTGCTACAAAAAAGTTTCTTTGAGCATACACTCTCCCATCAACAGTTTTTGAGTTGTAGAGCTAGAGAAAGGTGAATGTTAACAATAATTTCTAATCTTACAGTAAATATTATTTACAATAGACGCTGTATTATCTATAGACTATATATGTTGTATTTGGTAAATAAATATAAACTTTAATGCCTAAAACATTAGAATTACAGAAAATTATTTCTGAGTTGGTGGTAACATTAATGTTTGTTTATTAGCATTCGGAAATTAATTTCTCTGCATTGCTACAAGCTGCAATAAGTATTGCTTCTGTTCCTCATTATAAGTCAAAATCCGATTGTGTGACTCCTTTAAATGAGCTCCTGGTTCAGCAGTATCATAATTTATCTTTATTTACTGAATACAAAATGTTGCTTTTAAAATTAACAATTTAATAACTCTGTAGCGTTTATTGTAAATAATTTTTATTGTGGGATCAAAAAATTACAATTTAAAAAAAATTTTGTATAACTGATATAACCTAACCTGTCCAACTCTACAGCTCAAAAACTGTGATGGAAGAGTGTTTACTCAGAGGAACCTTTTTGTATAGCAAGTTTAATATCCTACAAAAGCTTTATACTAATTTTTTTCAGAAAATTTTTTTAATATCAAAAAATGGAGCTTGAACCAAAAAACGGAAGTATATTAGAACAAAACTTAAAACAAAACCATATTTTTTGTGGCGGTTAAATATTATACATCATTGGGAGTTCCAAAATCAATTGAGACATGTGTTTATCGCGCTTGCCGACTTTTTCCAGCTGTTACGCCACTGCTTTCAGTGTGAAAATAGCAATTTGATCAGATATTGTTAGTTGCGTGATGTAATCTTGGAGTACTTTTACATTTCATTATTGAAGGTGGTGCCAAATTATAAAATATTTTTTGGTTATTAAAGTAAACTTGTCATTTTCCAACTACTAAACAAAACTAAAATTATAAACAACTTTTTAATGTATTTCACCAAACTAATGTATTGTAAGCAAAATATTCAACATTTTATTAATATTACTGGTGTCGTCTTCATTTTAAATTATTTACATAATTAATAAGCTATTTTCGCCTGGAAAACGGGATTGGTAACCATAAAGTATAAAACAGTAACTAATTACACTATAAAGGTTTAAAGCAATACCATCATCACTTTACCTAATAAGGAAAAGTTCTCTGCAGATGGGTTAAACTTGATAAAAGTAAGATGGCTCGTAATTAGTTAGAAAGTTTTATCTTTCTTTTTTTGTACGTTTTTATTTTAATGTCTAATGGAAATTTCGGTTATTGAAAAGTTCTGTCGGATTTTAATATAACAGTAAAGGCAAGTGATGTTACTATTATTCTTAGTAATGACAAGAAATGTACAATATTCTAAGCAGTTAGGCTGTGTTTAAATACAGGGTGTTTCATTGGGAAAGGGCCTAACTTTAACTGTAGATGGGGATCACGTTGGTGCTTCCAAAAACCTATATTCAATGTACCTTCTGCACGTTATAACCGAGATACAGGGTGTTTTATAAATTTATCCCATTTCTTTCGAACATCATAACTTCCGAGTTACCCTATAGATTATATTGAAATTTGGTACACGTAATAACCATTACCTAGAAACTCCATCAAAAGGGTCTCCAAAAAGATAATGCAGATCCGGCTTAACAAAAAGTTTCAAAACTCGTCTTTCCTAAAAACAACACCCTGTATAAAGATTTTTTTTAAACTGCTATTTATAATTGGAAAGAGTATAAAAAATCGAATCTACTAATTTCCTATTTATTTTTCCGCAAACAATTTCACTACCAAAAATTTACCGTCAAAGTAATAATTTACGCATGTTTTGGGGGTTAACAATGGTATCGGAGAGGTTTTTTTTATTTTTTAGCTTGAAATGAAATCTATTTAATGCATCTAATGAAGCATCCTGAAAATTCAATTGATTTTGTATGTTTACGAGGACAGACCACTGAAAAATGTGATTACAGGGCCGTCCTTCGTACACATTCAATATGCTTCGAATATTTCGAACACCCTGTATAAGGATATGTATCTTGAAACTATGCACTTCTACATTCAGAATAACAAGAGTAAAATACGAGAAATAAATTCGTACTTCAAAAAACGGAGAAACGGAATATGCTACCTCCTCCTATCCACGTAAGATAGTACATATATTGTTGGTTCAAAAATCCACTACTCCATTTGTAATGTGGCAGCCATCTTGCTGTATCCACATATTTTGCGTACTTCTGAAGGAACATCTAATAAATGGAATCTTAATAAGATTTAAATATTCATGAAATAAAAAAAATTCGACCTATGATTTAACTGACCAGCAACCCTGGTTAAAATTGTAATGCATCCAGTTTGGATGATGATCAGACCAATAGTGTGTATTATGTCTATTCACAGATCCATTATTGGAAAATGTAGCTTCATCGGACCACATTATATTCGATGAAAAATTTGGATTTTCATTCAGCATATCCTCAAGCTAATTACTACGATTCAGTATTTTATCGTAATATATAGCTTTTATTCCTTGATGAGGAGATGGTGTAGGATTTCTTTTAGGTTGGACTGATCCGGTTTGTATTAAACGTTTAGCCCAAATTTCAAATTTTGTCGTTAGGCATTCTCTTGCTGCGATCAGAGCATTCTCAAAACACTCAAAATACATTTTCAAAATATTATCGATCAGTAGCTCATGACACATGGAAGCCGTTTCCACCATCGAGTTTAATGTGAAAGACAAGTGGAATAATGCACAAGACCTAAAATTGCTAAACGCATCTACAGGGACATTGAAAATTAAAGTATTATTACAGTTTCCTGTTTCCTGTCGTATTTAATAAAGCGTCTTACCAATAATAGATATCGTAGAATAATAACTATTGCAAACCAGAATGGTTGGCGTTAAATATCTTAACTTTGAAGTGTTATTCAATATCCGCCGGGGCCTATAGCCCGGGAAGTAGTTGTTGCTTCTTAGTTGAACGGTCAGTGTCTTTGAAAAATGTTTTTCAAAACTTATGAAGCGTTAGAATAATTATTATTCTGCGATATCTGCATTGAAAATTTCTTTAAGCTGATCTTACATTACAGCCTTTTTACAGCAACTTTATTGCAGGCAATATATAAATTGCATGCAAAATTAAAAACCAGTCTTCTTACATTTGTGCCTATGCAAATTTTTAGGATTTTTTGACATTTGACATTATTATTACTTCAATTTTTAGTGTGGAATTTAAAAACAATTTAAACTAACAAAAAAGGGGGAAATTCACTTTGAAAATGAATACAGAAAAAACCTTTAATTTTACTTCTGGCAATCATTACTGCATACAGAACGACCAACATAATAATTGAAAATCTATAATCACTAAAAATATGTAAAATTGCGCGTGGATAAATTTGAAAATAAGAAACCTTTCTATATTTTTCAATCCTGAAAGTTGGAGTAGGAAACTTGAAAATAATTTCCAACTGTTTCTTGTGCAATACCAGCTTAATCCCTTTCGAATGTTTATTTTTAACAAATGCTATGTGTATTAAAACCTCAAACATTTTTCAGTATTAAAGTGTAATATTTCATTTTAATAAATAACGAAGCAGATGTTTCAAACGAAATGGTTAAATAGCATTTCCCACTAGATTTTCGTTCCAGTGTGGTTGTTTGTTCAGACAATTTTTGCTCTTATTTGGTTTCCTCTTTACTATCGGCCTCAATTCGACTCCAGTGCGTGTATAGACACAGGTATCTTATTCTTAGTACAACCACCTGGCACTGACAGATGGGTCTTTTCGAAACATAGGCGCCCCAAATTTGATAAAAATATACCTTGTGACATGTTTAAAATTTCAATAAATAACACTTGTGTATTGGACTTTGCTACAACCGTGTGTTGGTAGTTTTACCTGGGAAGTTTTTTGGGAATTTTAAAAATATTAATTTTATATGTTTTCCCCTCAAAACCCTTTTTTTAGATTACCTAACATTTCATCACTGTCATCCTTCTGATGATGCGAACTTATGTTCATAAAACCGGCCAAGGACCAAAATAAATATAATAATATTATAGTATTTAGTTTCACTTGCTTAATTGTTATCAAGGTGATTTATCTTGCATAAAAAAATATTCTTTTTAAAAATAGTAAAACAAAATCAACAATCGACCTAGTTCCGGGTTTTTCCAAACTACTTATTTATCAAATGATGAGTTTATTTAGGACGCACTGTATATGATGTTAAAAAAGGCCGGAGAGCGTAATACTTTCTATAAGTTGTGTAACTATTGTTTATCCACCCGGTACAAACAAGAGCGATGGTAGACTCTTATGAGTAGCAGTGGAAAGCCTTATTGAGCCACTTACCAGAAACCAACCTATCCTAACCACCCGGTACATAAAAAATGATGTGTAAATCCCACTAATTGTGCATGCTTTCAATTTAGCAAACCATTAGTTTGGAGTAGTTTATGGTAAGCAAAGACAATTTTAAAAAAAGGCAAAATTAATGAATGCAGTGCTCGGAGTTGTTTTAAGATCTATGCCAAAAATTGAGTGTTACTACATTTATGTCTTTATTTACTATGATTAGTTTATCCGAGGTCACTTCATCGGTTGTTGTCCTTTGAAACCGTTAACGTCGGGGTCGAGTGTTATTTTAAGCTTTAAGTCTCTGTTGATGTTACTGACAGTCATCGGAATCCTAATTATATAAAAGTGAGATACTAAATTCTAGTTAATATATCGACTGGATCGAAAATTAGAAATAATAGTAAAATTTGGCAGATATATGGGGAAGTAGGTATTCACTTTTGTGTCAACCAAACTAATAAAGGTAGGACAACAAAGAATAGGTGTAGAACTAAATATACTCGTTTTCTACACCTACCACTAAAATAGAAATTCTAAATAGGTACAAATGGAGCAAGAACCATTCTCCTAATTTAAAAGTCGAGTGAAAAATACAGGCTATTTTTTACAATTACAATTAAACTTCCAGCGATGTCTTTCTGAGTCGCGAGTAAGATTCGCGCATCATTCCTCGCGAGATGTGTCATGTCACTAATAGTGATACTAACGAAAGCCTCACATTATCTCGCCTCGTTTCAAATAAAGTACAAAAATCTCAATATGTGGAAATCTACACGGGATTCCATTGAAATTTTTCATTCTCACATCATTTCCTGTTAAACCTGTAGTCGGCCATTTCAGATTCAGATTCAGATTTCAGATCTGGAAGAATTCAAAATTGAACTCAATACAACCCACCGCAATTCTGACAACTTTCAACCCATTTAAAAGTTACAAGTATAGCATAACTCATTCACACCTATTATAGTATGTTATCTTTTCTATCAATACTGGTTAATTATCACGTTATGGTCTGGAACAAGATTATATTTGCAGAGAATCAGCATTATGTAATATGCCTTTAACATCTTGAAATATGTATTTGTTGAAGAGTCTGTCAGTATCATCACAATTCCGATGAGATACCTTTCCTGAATAGAGAAGGTCCTGGATAAGACAGTTTCGGAAAGATATGTTATCTGTAAGTTACCATACCCATAAGATATCGTTCCGGGAAGCTGTAACGCATACATGCTGTTGCAACGCGGTAAAGAATGACTGAAGCAATGCTCTCTCTACCCAGACATATCTTGCCACGACTCAGCACAGGTAGGTGTTCAGACGTAGTAACTATTGTATTATTGATACGCTGCCATTCTCGAGACATTGTTTACCGCGTTCCAACTCGCCGTTGAACGTACGCCACCACCTACACAGAATTTTATGACGACATGTCAACTGATGTGGGTATAGAAAATGACTTGCCAACTAGTACAGAGCAACAAAGCAATGTTTTTATGCAACAGGATAATTTTTCTATCGAAACCATAAACACTGTCAAGAATGCCAATAAAACAAATTTAGGTGAAGAACATTCCGCAGCTGTAACAGAACTATCAGAAAATTTTGAAAGCATTAGAAAAATAGCATCCAAAAATAAAACGGTTGATATGGTTAATGCCTTGAAAAAGTTTAATCAAACTTTAAACAAAATTATGACACCCACTGATTTATTCAATTTTATTCATGTATCAAAAAATATCTCACTAAAAAAGAACATTTCTGTTCAGCCAACATCAGCGAGCCGAAGAAAAATTAGACGTGGTTTATCATGCGGCGCAAAACTTATTCAAGCTGGTAGGCCATCCAAGAAAGAAATGTACAACAATCCTAGAAGGCAAAGATCTTTAAAGGAAAATATTGATCCTAATGGACCAAATGCAAAATCACATGGAAATGCACTCTGGGATTATACTTTTATTAGTGGATTTTGCATTTAATGTAGTTTTTTGTGTTTTAGTGTGGTTTAATAAACTATTTAATAAACAAATTTCAACGTGGTTGGGACTGCAACGCGGTAAACAATGTCTCGATAATGGCAGCGTATCAATAATATAATAGTTTGTACGTCTGAACACCTGCCTGTGCTGAGTCGTGGTAAGATGTATCTGGGTAGAGAGAGCATTGGTTCAGTCATTCTTACCGCGTTGCAACAGCATGTATGCGTTACAGCATAGTAAACGATGCGAATACGCTTCCGGGAAGATACTTTTTCTGAGAGATACAATTCCGGGAAGGTACTTTTTATTTATGAGAGTAACTAACCAACTATCTAACCTTGACTCCAGTGTACCTTTGTTTCTATTTTTATAGCAGATAACGACAGTAGTTAAGTGTTGGCTGATTTTCAATTTTTCTTAATAAATCAATATCAGATTTTCTTTAAAGTAAATTCAGCATGTAACAAAGTCCTTAGAGCTGGCTTTGTTATCTACAAATTGTAATTTCAGCTGGAACCTTCGCAATTCAATTTTCATTTTTTCATTCATAAACGTCCAACGCATAAAGTCAATTTTGTTTTATTGGCGCCCAACGTGGGGCACGACCCTGAGATTTAGGAGTCTCATGCTCTACCGACTGACTGATCAGAATATAAAATATTGTAGTGAAAGAGTCGTCGGTCATTCATAGGCTTTCCACCAATTATTGCTCAAAAGTCAAGTCTCGTGTCATTATCAAAATCTTGTAAGGTGTGCATAAACTTCGGTTCAAATGGACGACTTTTGTTCTGCTTCTGCTCTTTCCCGTAAACTCGACTTGGAATTTATATTACTGAATGTATAGTTAGAGTAGTATCTATAGCTGCATCATCGTCCTCATTTTACATATTTTTCGATTTCTTTTTGTTTTCCACCAAACCTGTCTTATCCGTGGAAACACTGTATATACATCAAGTTCTGGGAGATGGAATATTTATTCATTAATTTGCCCAAGCATGGTTCCTCCATGTATGTAAATATATCTTTTGATGTATATTATGTATTAACGTATTAATGCCCTAAAAGTATATAAATTTACCTACGCCCATGCATTATCAAAATCTGTTTGATGCTGCTTAAGTATGGACCGGATGGCACGCTTATTGGATAAAAAGGCAGTTGGTTCGCCCCCTACTACCTCTTATTTCCCGAATCCATTTGCACCCTGTAGTTACGACGAATTCAACCATCACAATCCACACAATCACAAGGAGTCTGGGATTAGTGAGACAAGTTCCGTAACGTTCGTCTGATCTCTACTTTCGGTTTCATCGTCGTCGGTGTAGACAGATTGTTTGAATGTAAATATTACACTTAATTACCTCTGAGTCAATTCTTGGGTGAATATCAAGTGCCTCAAGAGAGGTGGATTAATTTTATGAAATTAACTGTAGAAGATAGTGTTATGTTTATATCTATGATATGGGTGAGTTTAATTTTGAAACTTTGTAATTTCATTCTGAGTTGATAGCATAATGATTTTAATTATTGTCAAATTGCATTTGAACTAAAATTTCCCATTATATGGTAAGGTTAAAGTTCGAGTTTAAATTCCTGATAAAAGTACCTAGGAAAACTATTAAATGATCATGAAATAAAGTCATATTTTTTTGTACGGTAACATGAAACTTTCCTAGCCTTAAATTTCGTTATTTTCTGAGAGCTCCTCATGTCCCCACTCAACTATTTTTAGATCTATTTCCGGAAGTTTTCATCCCCCATTATTTTTGGCCATATGTGCTCTAGTATCTTTCACATTTCCTTATTTAATTATTAATCTCTCTTCGACTACCCATTTATTTCGTCCTGTAATTTAGTTGTTCTACTACTTCTTGTATGCTTGGTTCTTGGTTCCATGATATTTCGTTTTGACTTATGCCAACATGATTGATTTAAGACCAAAACCAACAGTTAGTCGTTAATCCGATAACAATAGCACATAATGGTTCTCGTAGTTTAAATCTGAAATATTTGGCTGGTAAAATGATATTCGAGACTGATTTTTAAATTTATTTGAAAATTCTATCATATAGTAGTGCTTCGTAGGATATATTTCCGGATTGTTATATTTCAAGCTCAAAGTATTGTCTTTTTTTGCTAAAAGTCATCTGCAGATCGTAAGTAATAACGATATTTCTCAAAACTCGTTCCCACGTGAAAAATTTTTATAACCATAATTGCTGTCAATGAAATTTTACATCAAAACTGTTCGATACGTCTTTAAGCAAGTCCTCACTGAATCCGCATTTAAGATAGTTTTTTGCAACCTGTTAAAATCGTAAAATATTTTCATGGTTGTAGTAGATTCAACATAATTCTAGATTACACAAGAGCTTAGTGCTTTAATGGCACCCCTATAAAGTTAGCAGAGCCACTTGCAAATAAATCGATGAAACCTATTTCAATAATTGTCGAATAATTGTCGAGAATTTGTCGTGAACGTAAAAAATTTGTCGCACTCTTAGTTTTTTTTATAGGGGGTGGCTCTGCTAACTTAATATTAAGTTAACAGTGCCACCCATAAATGAATATCAAAAAGCATCAAAATTGTTACGAGTAATTATTGTCGAAATCCATCTGACGTGAAAAAAACGCAAAAAATCTATTCCTTCCAGCATATATATACACCTTTTTCTTGGAAATTCCTGGTTTTTGAAGAAATTTCGTATTTTTGGCAACACCGCATGAGTATAATGACATTTTACGTGTTTTCCATATCATTATTGACGAATATAAAGTTTTTTTAGGCAACTTCCTATTTTCCAGAAGCAAAAAAAACTATGTTTCAAAGCTGAATGAATGAACACACTTATGTAACTTTGTTGATTTATTATTTTTTTAATAAGAATTTATCTGAACAATTATTGTCAAATGACCAAAACGTGTTTGTCGTAACCAAGTTATAAGTGGGTATAACTGAGAAATCGGAATATTTCTTTCATTCGCTCATGAAGATCGGGAGATTCCACGGAAAATTCGTTTTATAAATTTCTGAACCAAAAAATAATAATATATCATCACACGGTGTGTATATAGGAGAAAACCCCAAGTTCCATTTCATCAATTTGTTTCCTCATCTTATAAATATTTTTGGTTATTCAAAAAAAATTCTATTACATTCGCAGAATTAATAATCGCCGTAACCAAAACGAAAATAACAAAAGTATTTAAAAAATTTTTAATCTAAATATTTCGACCTATTAATCGCTTTCTATTTTTTCTCTCATACTTTTTACACCTAATTAATGTAGTAATTAGTTTTCAGTAAATGGTCTACTTGTCAATAGACCAGTGTTCATTTTATTTCGTATCTACGCACAGCTGAACAAGAGCTTCACATGTTTATTTTATTTTCGTCTAAACGCGTAAAACTACAGTTTACAAAATTAATACAATGAAATAATTCTTCTTGGCTTTTAAAACATGCTGTTTGTATCAATCTACGTTTATTTAATTTCAACTGTAACAAACGTTTTCCTCCTACAGCTTGTGTGTTTAAAGAATTATTTTCTTAAGCACAACTGATAATTTGAGTAAATTTTGTAATAGTTCAACCGCTAATACATTGTACAACTAAAAATAGCTAAAGGTGGTAATAATTATGAATATTGATAATTTTACTATTAGGTATGTGAGAGTTGAATTGCAAACAGTTACAGTGCGTGCGGTATTTTGTTAATCGAAATGTCCATATATGTAAAAAGTTATTTAATTCATAATTATTCACTAGAAATCTGGCGAAAGTTTTACTAAGACAAATTTGTTCAAAACTTCTACAGGACATTTGAACGGAAGGCAAAAATAAATGTATACAGCTCAGTATTTTACTAATACTAATTTATGGATCAGAGAGCTGGGTGCTGACAAAAAAGCTAAAATCAAGAATACAAACCATGGAAATGAAGTGTCTGCGAAGAATTTTAGGAGTGACGATTAAAAACAGAATAAGGAAAGACCATATAGAAAAATAGGTGTGAAACCAATTCCAAACACAATCGAAACCAATCAGTTGATATGGTACGGATATGGATGAACAACGAGAGACCGGTAAAACAGATATTATGAGAGTAAAACGATGCACAAAAAAGAAAAGGGGCAGACCAGTTACAACGGATGACACCATCAATAACATATTAGAACGAAAGGTAATCGATAGAAGAGAAGCAGAGAAATTGGCAAAAGATAAAAGGAAATGGAGAAAGTTCATCCACGAGAAAGAACAATGGAAACCTCACTACCTTCTTAGGGTGAAGGGTATATGGATTATACAGGGTGTACCAACCTTACGACAAACTTGGGTGTATGGGTTATTTTAAGAGATATCAAAAAATGTTATAAACAAAAATAGTATATAGATGTGTTGGAGGTCCATATTTTGAAATTATATCAAACTATACATAGTGCTGCATAACTCCGTTACAACCCAAACATATATTTTTTAAATGGGAACCCCTGTATATTATAGCGAATTCTGATTGCTTACATTTTTTTGAAGCTTTTGATTTGAGGTTTTCCTACGTTATATAGAGTCCTTCAAAAGATATGGACACGTTTATGTGAAAATCGGAGGTAAATCAACGCTCTGTGAAGCTTGTTGTACGTTGAAGAAGAAAAATGTATTTTGCCAAACAGAGTTTCGTAATATGATGCAATATGTCCGGATTCTATTAATTTTTAATTATTTTCTTTCTAGAATACAGGGTGGACGGAAACTCGAACCTGTCATTTTCTCTCTTTTTTCAAATGGAACATCCTCTATTTTATAGCAAAAATAGAATCTTCGATTATGTAACTTTAATTTTTATCAAGCATTCCCTATACTCAAAGTTTATAAAAACAGAGTTATTTTGTAATATTTAATGTAAACTATAATTATTGACCTATTATGTGAAAGCAATAAACGTTGTATGTAACAAAAAATCCTAATTGATAATAAATTTTAACAAGCAATTTATTCTAAACAAAACAAGCTACCAAAAGTATAATCCTAACCCTAATATTAAACTAAAGGTTCAAAGTGTTCACCGTTAACATCTGTATATACATATACATATATCTGTAATTGTGTTCTGAGATCTCAGCTCACTTCAGCTGAAGTGATCTGAGATAAAGTGATGTAAGTAAGCTTAGTAAGCACCAAAAAGAACGAACCACTTAATTGAAACGCACGAATTGCCGACGCATGCGTGAATAAGAGACATATAAATATATAAATTCGAATTGGCATCTAATAATGTTATTGTGACCATAATTATTCCTTTTTTATTTAGTCAATTGATAATTTGTACCAAAAGAAAATTAGGTTATGTGTGTTTATATGTAAACAAAATCAAATATTTCTTCATCCCCTCCAATTTATTTCCGACTCAAGTCCAATTGATACCCCCTTATATCACATTCAGCATCCGTGAAGGGGGAGGAAAAATCTCAGCTCACTTTGAAGTGAGTAAATAAAAAAAAACGCGCACATTACCGATGTGAGCTGAGATTAACTGAGATCTCAGTCAAAAAGAACACACCTTATATATACATATATAGCAACTTATTTAAATAAGATGGAAGTAGTTGATTTCTCATATCATAGATATAAATCATTTCAACTTATTAAATTTCAAATATCTACTAATACTTTTTAAAGAATTGTCTATTTCTTCTATAGCCAATGGTAATTTTGTGTAAGTGATATTGATATTGAGGTAGCATCCGCGAAAAAATGAATATAATCACATTCCCTATAATGCTCTGTATGTCATTTATGTAGATCAAAAGCAACAACGGTCGTAAAATACTGCCTTGTGGAACACCATGTGCTACTTGAATCGAGAATAAAACATTTGTGTTGATTTTTGTTACTTGTTTTCTCTCTGAGATATAGTCCCTGATCAATTTCAATACTTTTCCATTCAAATCATATCTTTTCAATTGAATGTTTCGAATGCCCTCTTAGATCTAAAAATACTGCCCCAGTGTACATGTCCATGTCCTGACTCCAGACTTTTTTTCCATTCAGTAACCGCCGCATCGCAGGAATGATTTTATCTAACCGCAGATTGATTTTTTATTTTTTTCCATTGAAGTACTCAAGCAACTATTTGTAAATAATTAAAATGCTACTAACTTCTTCGCACAAGCTAAACTATTTATTGGTCTACATTCACTGCCTTCTCAATAGGTGTGATAGTACTTGTTTTCAGCTCACTCTGAAATTTACCCGTCTCCAATGAAGTATTAAAAAAATGACACAAATAACCTTAAAATTATAACCTTTTTGATCTAAGTAAAGTTTATAATTCAAGGAGTTATATGGTATTATCATTGTCCCTCTTTTTAAATAATTAATCGGATGTGGTTCGTTTTATATTTTCATCTCAGTTGAAATCAAAAATTAACTTTCTCATGAATAACTCATCTGAAAATCTGTAATCAACTACCGTGAACGATATTTTATTAATAAACAACTTCAAAATAATGTTGAAACTGTCAGTCTTCTAAAGATTAACGAGCTTTTTCAGCTTGAAACTTATCCGAATCCTTTAAATATTATCTTCTTTTTCGGTAGAAGCTTAGACGAATACTTAAAAAAATAAATCCTTTTTTGAGGAACGTTCTCTAAGATTCAATTTAATTTAAGAAGGGATTTGATTAGATGGAAGAATTTATTAGCTGAAAGTTAGAATTTTTCTGTTTTCCGGTTCGTTTGAGGGTTGGATTTGTAATTCAATTTGGTCAAGGAGTGTCCAGAATCGCAGACTACTTGCAATTGAATTGCCTTGCTGGGAGAACGAAGCTTCCAAGTCCCAATATATTTCAAAAGAGGTAATAAAAGGGTTAACTTTAGGGGGAGGTCAACCCAGGCATTTTTTACATTTGGATGAAAAGTTAAATCTAGTGGCTACACTGTCGGGAGTCTAATATTTTTTCCTTGCAACAAGGCTCCTCATTTCGAGTGCTTTGCCATACACTAGGGCTACTGTTGAGCGATCTTTCAGTATAGTTCTTTTCACGATCTATGAAACTGACCTGAAATCAGTGTTGAAAAAAACCCGGGTTTTTTATAAAAAACCCAGACCAGTGGGCTTTTGAGGGTTTTATTAGGATCTTTTAAAATTTTTTCAAATTATTCACACTGTTGCTAAGAAAAGTAAGTATTTAAATGACCTTGTGACTTATGACTTATTTCGGGATCGCTTATTATAAAAATACGACCGCCACATGCAAATGGGTGAAATACAGAAATCGTCAGGATAACCCCTACCCCCGAAACTTTAAAATTACGTTTTGTTTTATCCCTTCAATAAATTTTCTAGCCGCACCACGTTCCGCCTTGCAAGATTAGCAAGTAGTTCTCGACATTCGTTAGCAAGTCCTGAGTTGCCGGTATACCCACTCAGGGCTTTAATTGCTGCCTGACTGTCGGAGTATATGGTTATGCGTCGATCCACATAACCTCTGTCTAGGTTTATCTGCGCACATTACAAGAAAGCATATATCTCGGCCTGATATGCAGATACACCCTCACCCAATGGTACACAAACCTGTGTTCTTGGGTATTGTAATAACTTAGTTCATGAAGTTATAATTTCACATACTTTTCTTGAAATGTTTGTTATATTCACCTTTTCCATGATAAAATGTTACAGTCTGACCATAGTTTGCCCTAGTTTTGATCCTAGTCACGCCCTTGTATTGCAGCAAATATATAACATTGAACATTTGGGAATATGTAGAATAGTCGGTTTACCCATCTTACAATGTTCTAGCAATAGACAGATTAATTGGAAACTATCAAAGACTAATTGACGTTGTTGCAACCCAATGCAAGGTGGGCGGATTTTATTCAAATTTGAAATCTGGTGACAACTCTTATTACCTACTCTGTAGAGTTTGTACGTCATGGGAATAATTAACTGGATTTCCACTAGGATGTGGAAGATTAATCAATTAATCGAATTTTAACGTCAACAACTGAGATAAAGTCGATAGAGTTACGTAAAAAAGATTGAGAGTTAGAGTAGAAAACGAAGCTGTGCTATTATTGGCTTTCCATATTTATAAAAATAGATAAAATAGGCAATAAAAGTGAGAAAACAAGTCAATCAGATTGTGGGTGTTTGCTAGCAGAGTTTTAATGCCCCAATTATAAATATTTTCACATCATTGCTAGGGTCTTACTTTGAAACCAAATAAAATAAATAAGAATTCATATTTCTTACACAGCTATTATTTTAGTTAACAATTTTCTTTTATTTTCAGGCTGATTTAAAACAACGTGCTCACGCTAAGCACCAACAAGTTCGTAGGACTAGATCTGACTTGGGAGGACGTCGTATTCTAAATTGGGACCGCTCTTTTGTCAGAATGTTTTCATCGCCAGGACCACCAAATTTTCAAAGTCGTTCACAAAGCCCTAGAAAAAAACCACCTGATACGCCGCCGGATGGAGTCGTTTTAAGAAATAACAGTGGCCTAGGTCGAAGAGGAACGTTAAGAAGATCGTTAAGTCAACCGTTGGACATCGATAAGTTGTCGCCATTAATAAGAGCCAAAAACGGTGGTGAGTTGTTATTAGTAGCGTTCTTTTTGACTAACTTCAGTTGATGTGATCTGAGATAAAGTGATGTGAGTAAGCACCAAAAAGAACGACACACTCAATTGAAACGAGTGATATGCCGACGTATCAAAATATAAGACTGATTCGTATCAGCATCTAATAAAGTAATTCTTTCAGGTATGAAATTAGGATTTCATATGGCTAGTGACGATGAACGTCAAGGAACTTCTGATGATGAGATGATGTCAGATTCGGAATCTTCATTGGCATCTCTAGTTGAACGAAAGAAATCCCTCGATATGGCTATAGACGAAGAGATGATAATCTTAGCTGAAGCTGTTTTTGATCATGTAGCGATTGAATCGGAAGAATTAGCTTTTAGAGCTGGAGATGTCATAGAAGTTCTGGAAACGGCCAACAGGTAAGGAATAAAGCCTTTATAACTAAACATTTTTAAACAATAAAAAAAGAAATCATATCATTAGTGATAAGCAGAGCAAGACCAATACAATACGGCCTTGTTTCGGTCTTCTTCTTGCTAGTCACTACATGCCATCTATGCTAATCTACATTTTTGTATAAATTACTATCATTCCATTTATCTAAGCTCTTTAATTTTAGACCAATTTGGCTCCTTTTCTTAATTGAACCAGTAGATACGGTCCCATATTTCTGGTTAGCAGAATCACACTTTCTCAGATTTTGCAACATATTAAATAACGTTTTCTTTAAATTTTACAGAGACTGGTGGTGGGGTACAACCAATGGAAAATCCGGGTGGTTCCCAGCTCAGTTTGTGAGGTTGAGAGTGAGCCAAGAAGATACTGTAGAGGACTGCCTCGCTGCCATGGCTGCGGGAGAGCGGACGCCATCTCAAATACGACGTAGGACTAGTATTTCTCTTTTATCCAACGACCAAGTGAGAACAAGTGTAGTGCGGGAACTAGTGCATACTGAACGTGATTTCGTTAAAGTGTTACAAGACGTTGTTGAGGGTTACATAGCGGAGTGTCGAAAAAGAACTGATATGTTTACTAAAGAACACATAGATGCGATTTTTATTAATTTAGAGAATATATTGACATTTCAGTTGGGTTTTTTAAAAGACTTAGAGGGATGCATTCAGTGGGATTCACCGTACAAAAGTTGTGTGGGAGCGTGTTTCCTAAAACACAATTTAGGCTAGTACTTGCTTTAATAATAATAATAGGTTCATCCCAACTGGCGATAGAGTCGTTCTAGGTATCGTTCGCGCATGTGCTGTATTTCTTTCGCGTTCCCACTGATTATAATATCGTTCTTGGTAAGTTACATGAATTATAACCTTTTGGAAGGGGTGATAAAGTTGATATGTTCCATCCATAATTCGACTTTGCACTCTTCACAGTACTGGAAAAGATTCCCGAACGGTTCATAAAGGCCAGTTGGAACAAACCTATTTCAAATCATTCGTTTTTTATAATTAATTTCTGCATTTTTCCCGTTTCTGTAGTCATTTTAAAGATCTAATTTTCTGTGACAGGTTTCAAAATGTATTCGGACTATTGCAACAGCCATCCCATAGCGACGGCGACATTACAAGAACTGTATCAGTTCCAAAATTACAACAAATTTTTCGAAGCTTGTAGGCTAATGAGAGGTTTAATAGAAATCCCCTTAGACGGTTATCTACTTACTCCCATTCAAAGGATTTGTAAATATCCACTGCAGCTGGCTGAACTACTTAAATACACAAAAGCCGATCACGCTGACTACAACAATATTAAGGAGGCGTTAGAAGCTATGCGTGGTGTAGCCATGCTTATAAATGAAAGAAAAAGAAGGATGGAAAGCTTGGAAAAATTGGCAGCGTGGCAACAGAGAGTTGAAGGCTGGGAGGTAGGAATAATCATATATTATATCCCAAGACCTATTATGAGTTTAATCGCTTAAGCTGTAGAAATGTTTCGAGCATTATTTTGCTTGGATAATAGTTGTACAATAAATTGATAAAAACCCGAGACCGCGAGCGGTATACGGCTAGATTATTTCCTGAATAATTTAGATTGAAACCAACAACAAATCATTGTATTAATAATACAATTTTACAATTTTTAATATTTTTTCAATGAACAATAAATCTGAGATTTAATATTTTCGGTTATAAGAAGCAGAAATAATAAAAATCATCTGTTGTCAATATACTAAAAATCGATAATCGACATAATGTAAAATAATATGGAGGACAAACATTTAGTCGCGTTTAAACGGGTTTTGGGATTTATGACCGGATGCGCCGTTTATAGTATCAAACCAGTTTAACTAAACTGGTTTAAATAGTTAAACTAGGTACTTAATGTTGCCTCGATATGCATTGAACGAAGTTTACTTAAACCACAGTATAGAAACTAACCAGTAGTATAACTCATAAATTTCATTCATAAATTGCCAGAGCTTTTGATGACCTTGAACGGATCGCTTTACGATTCATTTTACCATGGGCGTAGGTGGCATAATTTTTAAAATGACCTGAACGTGTTGCATGATTTTTCTTAAATATAACAGTACACCGATGAGTGAATAAAACAACAGTCTTATACCAAATATTTATTGGTTTTTCCACATTAAAATTTTCATTTTGTTATGATTTTTAAAATTTTTATTGACAAATTTTAATGTGTAATATAGTCTTACCCTGAAGAAAAGTTTCATTAAATATTTTATTGGAAAATCAACACAAGGATGTACAAACTCTGTTGTTTGACTAATATTTATGAGTGATTCAACAATATTATCTTCGGTAGCAACTTTCTCAAAAGTCATTTGGAATAATGTTTCTAATAATGAGATGTATTGTACAAAATTTTCATGCGGCATATTCATGTTTCCAAAAGTATCCTTATTCGTATTTTCATAAGCTCTAAGGTAACAGTATGAAGACGAATCGTCTAAATTCTGATACGCTTGTGAATACGTCTCACATACGCTGCATGTATGAATTTCCGAACATTTTTCAATTAAATAACCACAAAAGTTACGAACAAAATTCTTTACCAATAAATCATTTGTCTGAAAGTCTTTAGGCATTGCAGTATTTGATGAAAGAAATACTGTTGTTTTTTAAAAGAAGTTTTTTTATGAGGTTGCATAATCATGTCTGGTTAAAAATGAGCACCACATAAACGATGACTACTATTGTATATAGTTTCTATTTTTGGCAACAAGTCAGGCCTATCGCATGCTTCGAGCCAAACTTAAGCTCTGAAACAAAAACAACAAATTAAATCAATGCATGAAACTAAGGCTCATAAATGTAATATGAAGATCAAATAATTAAGTATATTATAATTTTCGTATGAAAATACAAACAGTTTCTCACTCTTCTGAATCCTTTGGAAAACGGTAAAATTTTTCATCACAATTATAATATTTATTGTTACATCCACGAACTACACACACACACACACTACCCGTTTTCTTCTTTTTAATGGTATCCATTGCAAGAAAATGCTTATATACTATAAAAATAATACCAAAACCCCGTAAAAATATAAGCTGTAATGAATAATTTTATTCGCAAATTCACCACTAGCACTTTGGTTGGATCGCAGCACAGCACTGGCCGCCGTATGAGATACTCATCCGAACGACGTTGTAGGTCACAGAGAGCTCGGCAGTGTAACGTCACGAGATAACATACTGGTTCGTTCCCATACTGTGCTTAAACCTGAAAGAAGTTTGACAACGTCAAAAAATTTAGGAACTTTTTTTGTGTAAAAATTGTACGTTAGTGGCAATGCTTGACGTAATTTGAGATTTGAGTACTCTCAATATCTTCTGTACGTTCCTTGTGGCATTACTTATTCTTTTTTCTCTTAGTTTTTTGGGAATCAAACCACAATAATTTTTTTTTTATTTTTTATTTCGACGTTTCGGTAGCGTTCCAGCTACCGTTGTCAATATTAACTATTAATGAAATAATTTTTGGTTTTGTCAGGTAGGGACCAAAAATTGTTTCATTACTAGTTAATCTTGACAACGGAAGCTGGAACGCTACCGAAACGTCGAAATAAAAAATAAAAAACAATATTGTGGTTTGATTCCCAAAAAAATGAGAGAAAAAAAAATTGAGTACTCTCGTTTATATAGTTATAGATGTGATTTGAAGTCTGCATTACATATATACCTATTTCTGTGACGAAGTGCAACAGTTCAAATAATTGGAATTAACAAGTTTCTTTGACAGTCACCTCATCAAATCTTACCAACCTTGGATGAGTTATCCAAGTGTCAAAACGGGTAGTTTAAAATCAAATCTCTAATATTGGGCGCTTAAGTTCAAACTTGTGTAACTTCCATGGAATCTATGATGCATTCCAACTCAAAATTATGAACTAATTTAATACTTGAGCAAGTGTATACGGCCATTAGTCACTGATTTGAACGGATTTCGTAAAACATGACGGTGTCTGATTGGTCTATTTCGTGATGACGGAAATAAGCAGTTATAATATCACAAGGGCAGAGAAAATAATCGCTTATACTTCCGAGTCACGAGATGTATTTTGCGAAACATCACGCGAGTGCTTGTAGCTCGAATGGTTTAAGAAAATACCTCGAGTTATACAATCATTTTCATTTAAACTGTTCTTTGATTATATTAGTTTTTAAAAATGTTTCCCAAACAAAGAACTACTAAACCGTCTCTTTTTGATAGGGTGAAGATCTCATAGAAATTAGCTCTCAGCTAATTCATCAAGGTGATGTAGTAAAAGTGACGACGGGTATGTGGACCAATAATATTACCTTATTTTTATTTGATCATCAGATCGTCTACTGTAAAAAGGTATGATAATATGAGCCTGTAACGATCTAAAAAGGTTTTTAATTATTTCTATTGCAGGATATTCTTAAAAGAAGTACATATGTATATAAGGGAAGATTTTGTTTGGATACTAGTGAAGTAATTGACGTACCTGATGGAAAAGGTGAGTGAAAATTTCGGATGATTTAAAATTAATTGTTGTTTTATTTTTTTATATTACATAGGCTAGATCAACACATCAGCTAGGAAATACTACTATTATTACTGTATGTCCTCCGTGCGTCCATCCCTTCACTAGGCAGCTCCCTTAATATTTAATTCCGTTTCCGTCAAATACACCACATATTTTCACCCAAGCTTTCGTTTTTAGGGTTCCATACCCAGAGGGTAAGAAACGGACCCTATTACTATCCGTCCCTCTCTCGCCAGGCTGTTTATCATGACTGTTGAAATGTTCATAGATGATGTATTTTGTTGCCGCTATAACAACAAATATTTAAGTAAGCTCGCATACATCAAACGTGATTTTTAAAAACAACATCCTGGCGCCATCCATGAGCATTTGGCAACAGGTAGACGCTTGAAATATTCACAGAATATTGAGTTATATTATTATAGATAAGGGTACGGATCTCTTAGTGCGCGAACCATCGCTTGACTGACTATTTGACGAGGATGGCTGAAGATTAATTGTGGTCGAGAAAACAAGCGTAAACAAGTGTAAAAAGCACACACAATTTTTAACATTGCAGTAAATGGAATTACACGATCTGGCGAACCACTTTTTGTCATCCATATCATCTTCAAAAAGTAGCCTGTGAAAACTATAATGAGCCTTATTAGGAATCGCTTAATTTTTTAAATATTGAGGTAGTCCTTCAACTGTTTCAAATTACGTATTTATCCAACACTTATATTCAGTCGCTTTTCTATATTAGGCAGTACCTACACTGTTTTAAGGAAAACAATGCATGAAAAACTCTATAACAGAATGGGACTTGGGCAATAGCCTTATTCTAATTGTTTTTCACATTAAATCCGATGGTGAAAACGGCTTCCATTTAAAATAATAAAGCCTACATATTGTGTCATGGGCTACCGGGCTAATACATGATTTCAAAAATAATTGATTTAATATCTAAAGGCTATACGTTTTTGTTTTCAGATGCTCATTTAGGTGTTACAGTTAGACATGCCATAAAGTTGTACAGTTTAATCCGCGATAAATGGTTACTGTTCTGCTGTCGGTCTTCCAATGACAAACAAAGGTGGTTAAAAGTGTTTACCGAAGAAAGAAAATTAGTTGCTCAAGATAGAGATGATGGTTTGGATTTCCCTCCTTCGACTAGGCATTTGGCTAGGATATCTGCCAGATCGAAGAGACGACCCCCTCGAAAACCCAGAAGTAAGTATAGAAAAACTTACCTCCCAATTTTAATTTTAAAAAATCTATTTGTTAAATGAAAATAAATCTGTTGAAAATTTATTTTGCCATAGCCTGTTTCAAACAAGGATCACTTTCGTGGAGACTCATCCGGATAACAATATATCCTTACTATATCGATATCTGCTAGCTGTAACTTTTGCTATTCAAATATATCATTATCTAGGATTAATAGGATTAGAAACAAAAATTTTAAAATCGAGCAATTAGACAACACATCGTTTGGATTCAGAAGCGGAATGGGAACTAGAGAATCAATGTTTGCAATGACCCTACTATTACAAAAGTGCAGAGAACACAGCAAAACGTATTCATATGTTACAAAGATTTTGAAAAAGCGTTTGACTGAGTAAAACATGGCAAACTCATCCACACATTAAGAAATCTAAGCAATGAGAATGATAGAAGTCAGGCAAATATGTGTGCTGCAACCACAGTTATTAATTGTATAAATAAAATATTTGCAGACGACACCGCAATAATGGAAGAGAATTTAGAAGACCTACACTCAAAACAAAACCAAATACATGGTCATCTCAAACTCAAAGATTCCTGTAGCAATCATGAGCTGCTATTTAGTACAAGATGAAGTGATATGAGTGAGAATATAAGATAGCCCGAAAGTTATTTGTAAGTTTAGACTCATTGCAATGGGCTAGAAACTTGAAAGTGCAATCCTTAAAGAGGCTTGAGGGATTAGAAATGTGGACAGACGTTAATTTAAAATTCATTGGATGGCTAGAATAGAGGATATAAAGAAAACAGGAAGAAAAAATAAATCTTATCTGAGGAATATCAGAGATCGGACTACCTCAGAGTGAAACATATATTTTATGTTGCAGATATTAGGGAAGCGGTTTGAAGAAGTGATCGCCAACATTCGATAAGATAGCACGATATAAAATCTAGTACTTTAATTTATATTTAATGAGTTAACACAAATACGATGTTTTCTCAATGTTGATAGTTAGTGGTGGATAAAATCATAATGGCAAATCAATATTTTTAATGTTTTTATATCGATTGAAAATTCAACTTTTGGATGATTTAAATAGTTCGCCATTTATGCTGTGACGTACATACCCTCTAAAAGAGAAGTTGGCTGCATAGGGGTTGACATATTAGGACCACTATTCTGTCTTCTTTTCTAAAATCGTGATGAAGTATGGGTATTGCTTATGTTGTATTATCATAGGACTTGTTTTAATTTACTTCGGATTTATATTGTTTTCACGACTATTACTTATATATTATTTTATAAATTTCACCATTATTACCAATTTTTCGTTAACCTATTTACTGTTAGTTTTCATTTTTGTTAGTGTTAGAAATTTTTTCGGTCAATAATATATTCAAGTACTTATATCCAACATCAATTCTTCGAAATATTTGTTAATTCTTTTTATTGCTTTGACATGTTTTTTTTTGTTTAAGCTGGTAAAAACTACAAACACGATTCGGGTTATATGGGATCAAATCTGCAACTGAATTCAACTTCGAATAATTCTTTAGGAAGAAGAGTAGGCACTTGGTTCACATTTGCACACAAAAAGACGAGGCATCAACATTCAGATGTTTCCTGAGATAAAACTACTTTACTATAATACCATCCAAACTGAGAACTACCACAGTTTTGGATTGTATTGCAGTAAATACATTTGTTGTTTGTAGATAGAATACCATACTTTGTTGATTTTAAGGCTAAAAGCAACTGAAACATTATTTTATCAGGATACGTTTTTAATTTTTGAAAATTTGAAGGAAAAATTAGAGAATAACATGAAAAGAACAAAATGCAGCTTTGAGATTGAAATAAATACTTGATCCGGTCTGTAACAATTATTGTCAATAATAAAGTAATCTAGATAAAATAGAATCGCGAAGGTTGTATATGTATAAGTATGATAAAAATTGTGGATTCCTTATTCCTTCATTTTCCATTTAGTAATTACTAAATGATTTGTCTGAGATAGCTCAGTGAGATCTTACAAATTGCTTTTAGCATTAATATCTACAAGGTTCTGTTAAATAGCATTAAATGCAATACATATAGTGATATTGGCTACTGCCGAATGTGCTGTGCAAAATGATATAGAAACTGTTAGTAATTGTTTAGTTGTGATTTTAAAATTTGAACTTCTTCATATTGTTGAATATTATCATTGGAAACATGAAGTGAATATTATCGAATACTTAAGAACGTTATTTGTCTAATGAAACTCTATAATTATTGTTGAGAAAGAGGTTTGAAAGTTTTAAGCTCACAACTGAAACATCAATTCAAATAACAGTATTTAGTCGACGTAAGGGCCTAACTGTAAAGTGTATATATTGAAATGCTAAACACGGCCTCTCATAATCTTGTATTTTCTATTTAAAACCCTTTATCCTAACATACTGACTGAAAACTGTTCATCTATATACTCTTATCGCGTATTGTCGTATCATATACATTATAAAACATACTACGCACAAAATAACTTTATAATATATAGATTGGATTAGACCAAACGAAGCATCAATAATCAGTTTAATGTGAAAAAGGTTCTGAAGAACATATTAATATTGTATCATCATAACCACGTTTAAATTATTTTAACTGAAGAAATATTGCATCTAATATCAACTATATTTCATCGTGATCATTGAAAAATCTATTGTTACACCCCCGTATAGGTAAGATATATGGTGCTACATAATATATACATTTGATGAAAGTGACTCGGATTTGATGAAAAGTATTCCCGAGGTTCTCTTTTACGAAAACGAGAAAGCCGCGCCGTGAACTCATAAATTTAGACAGTATGCAAGTGATTTTGATTATACTTATAAATTTATTAGATGTTTACCTACCTACCTATATTACCTCTGTTTTATGCGTGAATAGTGATAAAATAAGTAACCAGCACATGCCTCGATAGGCGCATTAGGTTAGTTACTGACATAAGAGAGGTTTGACAAAAATCATAAGGGGCTGCATCTCGCAGCGGCCTTGTCATCGACTACCACGAGTCCCACACAAATATTTCATTCAGCAATAATTCTATTAAAATGAAAATGTTGTTTCTGACCACTGCTTAATAACAATGATTATCTATAAAACTTATATTGTATATAATATAATATAATATAATAATATCAAAATCAAACTAATATTGACATTTAGCTGCTGGCTGAATATATTTCAAATTTTAATAGTTTGGTGAAGCCCCCCCGGTGGAGTAAATAGCTCATTGCTGAACCTCGTCGAGAATGTTATTTGTTGAGGTTTCTAGATCTTGAAAATGTTGTCTTTCATTGTTTAACCTCAAGGAATAAAATCTGAACAGCTTACACTACACCACCATCTTTCAAAGTTTTCTTTATCAGAGATTGAAATTTACCTTCGAAACGCGCTAAAGATAGTAAAAAGTGTAATGGTATATTTTTCAGAATCGATTGTCACCAACACTTCCATAAATCTCAACTTATGCATGGATAGATAGGTAGTAACTTAAGAAATTATCAAAAAGATCATACTTATCTGCCCCATGACAGTTTGCGTTTCTTTATATTTTTATTCTTCTACCTACTTTAGTTTTATTTCTTGTGCCATTTTCTGTATGGAAACAAATAAATTCCAGTTTCAGCATTTAAGAACATGTTATAAAATGAAGACTTTCTTTTAACAGTTTGGTAGATACTAAATTTTTTTAAAGAAACTGGAAAATCATTATAGAGATGATGCGTACGAGGGGTGTAACAAAAATGCACCACTTATCATATCCATGAATTTATTTTGTCCAGGACCACTTCTTACTTGTTAATACAGGGTAATTATTCGGTGACTGCTACGATGAGTGTTGTATTTGAACTGATTAGAGTTCTTTTTGTGCCAAATTTAAATTTTCGGTCAAATATTACACTTTTCTCCTTATTAATATTCAAATTTTATCAAATTGTGGGCATATTTTGAAATTAATTGGGAAAATTTCAAAACGATTAAACATGTGTGTTATTGATTATAATTTTTAAGGTATTTCGAATATAATGTATTTTTTCACGCCACTATTTACATTATATTTTATCGTTATGGACCAATCTTTTTAGCATAACGTATAAATTTAACATATTTTGGAAAAAAAAAGTCATTAGAATGTACATTGAGCTGGAAAATGTTTAAATATCGAGCAACTATATTATTAGGCAATGGAAACGAAAAAAATGATTTAGCTGTTTATATTTAAAATACAATTCCTTACAGTAGATATCAAGATGATACCATGACATCTATTGATAACAAGCTTTACTTAAATGTGACAGGAAACTGTCATTAAGTAAACAATGCCTTAAATTTCTTCAAACTGATTTAGCAATATTTTCAATTTCCAAAAGCTACCTTTCCCTGAAATTTGTTTTTAATGGTCTGACATTTCTAGCTTGACAGCAGTCACTATGGATTTGACCGACGCCTAATTGAAAAAAAAAAGATTCTGCTAAGAATCTTGATATAAGAAGCCAGTCCTCTATATTTAATTATACCTCTTATTAGCAATAATAAGATATTCTAGATAGAAAACACTGGATTTTCTTTCCATTGCTATTTGTATATGTTGCTCAAAATATCGTAATTTTTAAATGTCAATTAGACTTAGTATCTGTTTTTATGTGGCAAAATATTAGAATAAGAAAAGTCATCAATACCATGATCTCAGTATAAGTGAAGTATTAATAATGTATTGTTTAAACAGTTGAGAGAATTCAAATATTTAGCTTGAGCATTACAATTTCTCTCTATACTGCTTAAATGTGGCGACAAAAAACGTTCTTGTTTGTTATACTGTTGTTAATGTAGATATTGAAATCTTCCACATATATACGGTAGATACCAGTTATGAATTTTTAAGCAACCCACTCCTTTTATGATAGTTCCACAAACAAACAATTTTCAACTTTTTGTTCAAATAGACGTCAACTCTGCTGAAGTCAATAAAATTAAACTTCCTTTTTTCAATATTTTAATTAAAAAATTCGACAATATTCAATTACAAGGTGCTTAGTAATGTTTAATTATTCTGAACAGTATCAGATATAGAAATTAATAATCTTAGTCTGCTACTGTATTACACCAGAATGGACAAAATTATATGTAATGTTATAACTATGACTTGACTTACCTGTTGTCAAATCTGACACTATAAATTGTTGCAGCTTATTTCAAGAGTAGTATGTTTTTCTTTCTCAATTGATATTTTGTAGGTCTCCCTGCATTGTTGTTTGTCTTGTTAATAGACTGATAGAGTAGAAACATATTTACCCAAATAGTTGTTTGAGTTAATATTTTTATACACCCTATTCGGTAAGTTATACAGGAAGTACCTACACTTTGATGCAAAATTCCAAACATTGAACTATATCAATTGATTTATTACTGATTCAACTATGCCTCTTTTCTTAGTTTTTTGAGCGTTACGTCATATCCAATTGAAATCTGTTACAAAGAGTGGTGCAGATGTTATGAAGGTTTTCACACACCGTGTTGTCTTTAATTGTTCTCTTTCTTCTTGTTGAAGGAATCCAACAAATTTAACACGATTTGGCGATTTTCTGCAGTTAATATTTTTCTGGGTATATCATTTATCAATCATAATCAAGAAAACACAGGTTCCCGGGGGGGGGTCTATTCACTAACAGTGAGAGCTCCTACGAGAGTACACACTTATAAAGTGCGCATGCGGGCTATATCATAATTTGCAATTTCGAGAGAGCTCACATGCGCACTTTATTAAGTGTGTACTCTCGTAGGAGCTCTCACTGTTAGTGAATAGACCCCCTGGAGCTTATAACGAATATCATTCAGATTTGGCAAATAATTATGTTCCGTATAGTCATTCTGTGAGAGAAAGCTATACAATAACGGAGAGTAGTGGGTGTTTCATCGAAGGGAAGTATTTTGTTCTCTCTTGGACATAGAATTTTATGTAAAGTGCTCACTGTTGCTCCTAGATTTTACGGAAGGAAGATAAATATTTGCCGAACTAATGATATGACGAAAAACTTGATGGCTCAAAAACGCTGAAAAGAACTAAGTATGTTTCGAACTGAACGACATATGCGAGCCCTCTGTGAAGGGTTTTAATTCACTGCGAGTAAGTTGTCCAGTTTGCAACCCTTTGTTGCTCTATGAACAAACGTATAAAGATACCTATATAATTGTTGCTTGGGTATTAGACGCAAAGTAGACAACAAATAACCTTAAATAATAACGTGAAAAGTTTAAAGGATGGAAATTTTAGGAATCAATTCATCCAAATAAAAATTCGGTATGTTTATAGTTTTGCATCACATTTAGAGTACGTCCTGTAAATGGCACAATTTGCTGTGCTTTGTTACAAAGAGCGACCGAAATGTTATAAACGTAAAACGTTATTCAATCCAATTTCATCTTTTATACAAGCATTTTCATCAGTTCATTCGAATGTCCACTGCAACTTTTGTGACATAATTGTAAGAGCTAGTGTTATGCAATTTAGTACCCTCCATTGTTATCCGGCGGGCACTGCCGCGAGTATTAGGAAAGTATGGTGGTAACTGCAAGGTTTTTTTTTCTACCAGTCAATATTCAGGTTAGGGCCTAAATAATTATGTTAAAACGATACGAAAAGAAAAATTACGTTAGGTTACGAAGTTTTGAATTATTTATATAAAGGGGTGAATATAATAATAATCTTTCCTTCTTCGTTGAGCATTCAATGATGTTTCACTAACCATACATTGATTTCATTTGAAAAGATTCTACTGTATATCGGTTTGTCGGAAAAATGCAACTTTTACTCGTGCCTTAAAGCTACACTTATGTGAAGCATCAATAGGTACAGTCATCTATCGGTTCCAGAGCATCGTAAATGTGTTACGTGTGAACCCTTTACGAATGTGTTCAGTTACTTTATTGACATTTGGTTTAATACATTTTGGTCGCTGTTACCTTTATTTGTTAAGTACGCTTTACAATTCGTAATTCACCTTGCAGCATGCAATATTCTTGATTGAAAGCATGCGCACTAGAGGATAATTTAATTTTTACCATTTCAAGTTTTTGTCCCAAATCGGTCTGGTTCGATTTGTATTGCAGTTTGCATTCAATTCTGGGGGAAAAGTTGGTAGCTTTTTTGTTACCAACAAAACAAAAGTCGACTTTGAACTTTCAAACGACACATAAATAGGTATAGATCAATAATGACCGATTGCACCAATTTTAAGCTACGCTCAAATTCTTAAGTGGCAATTTTTCTGTTGCACCACTGATATAAGTGGAACAGATATTTGTTCTACTCACTTAAAGCACAGAATACTTAAGCTCAAATCCTATTAAAGATTAGTGACTTTTTAAGCTTGACGTTTAGGTGGTAGTGATGCAATCGGCTACAATTTGAATACAAAGTTGGTTTATCAACAATATAAACATCAGATGAAACACTAACCCAACCTCATAAATAAATTTCAATTTTTTTCTATCCACATTAAAAATTACCTATTGCAATTATTGTGAAATGTAAAATGATTGTCAATAGTTTCCTGCAAGACCTTGCAAGATCAAAGTGTTGCATTACATTGCAAGAAGAATTGCGAACTGTAAAGCGGGCTTTAACAAAGCTCTCTCAAAGTTGAATTTCACTTAATATACCAATGTATGAAAATCGGTGTAATAAACTTATTTTATACAAAATATGATTTTGTTTCAATATAGATGAAAAACCTACTTTTTCCTTTTTTTGTTGCAACGAACCATATTATGCGTTCTTGATAAACCAGCCAACTTTTCTTCACAGTTTCTGCAATATTTCTAGTTGGAGAGCTACCAAAAAATGAGAAAAGGTATTTTATTTTAGTGACAAAGCCACGTGATGTTTCTGTCTCTTGGAGGAGGAAATTACTGGGCACATCCTATGTCAGTTCTCTTGTACTAAGAGATGAAAAGCCACGATAAACGAAATTACATGAAAGATTCAGTCTCGAGGCTCTACTCTAATGCATTCTATCGATGGGTGAATTTTAAATTGTTTCTAAAGATGTACCCGCACTATGCCAGAATACGGACGAGGAAATAATCTGCCTCTACTGGCTGCAGATTCAGAGTGTGTAACTGTCAACAAAATATCGCGAGAATACTTTGAAAAATTCAGAAAAGTGATTTTTTAATCGACGAGTTTACTGAAAAATAAAATGATTGAAGAGTGCCGTGTTTATTGGCGAAATTTTTGAAGAATATCTAGTAAAATTATTTAATAACAAATAAAATTGCAATTGTTTAAGAGAATTAACTATACACAATAAAGTTTATTTGATACAATTAAAATACACAATTTAAATCAAAATATACGAAAAAAAGTGTTTGCGAGAATAAAATCAAAAATAAATACATTTAGGATTGCACAAAAAATGTGAATAAATAAAAAAGCGATAATATACATTTACCGAAGACAAAACTTGATTTTATCTAAGGTTGAACGAAATTGGAAATAACGATTAAAGTTACATCGGGAAATAGTTATTTATGTACGAAGAACTGTCTATTGTAGTCGAGTCTGCAGATTGATAGTCGAGGCGTAGCTGAGACTTGCAAGCAAGGAAGACATTAGACAGTTATTCGTGGAAGTGCATATTACATTTTTTTCGAGGATCTTTACAAAAAATTACCAATTTTCAAATGAAAAATCGATTATTTTTGAAGGCAAGTGTTTATCGTCCGATGTGCTAAAGATATTACTATCCATTCTTGATTATTATGAATACTAATATTGAAGCCACGGTCACATTCACAAGTAAAATCTATAATATGTCGTAAATAATTGATTTGACAACAGCCATTCTCGCAACCGTGACCACAGCGGACGAAAAGTATTTGACGTCGAAATAGACGATTTTTCATCCGAAAATTAGTAATTCGGCCAAAAATTATATAAGAGACAAAGTCAATATTTCAAATTAATTGGAGAATAAATTTTAATATTGTTGAAGGAATGTATTATATTCATGTCAATTGGGAAAATATTGCAACTAAATGTGTGTTAAGGTAGGATTTTCTACTATCCGGCGCAACGTTGCAAAGTGAGGTACTATGTTTAAGACAGTGTGGCACGGTTAGTCGCTGAAAACAAATTTTTTTCTTGACATCATCTCCATAGTTTGCAGCGTCCCTTCCCGGCAGTAGATTTTGTTTTCGTAGGCATTATGTATCAAATGACGAATTCCCAGTTTTATGAACAACTGATAGTGTTCTTACTTTTCTTGTTATTGGAGAAATAAGAAGAATATTAGTTTGCTAAAGACAATGCTTGAAGAACTCTCAAGACATTCAACTACTTCAAACCAGAATCGCAGCAACGGTAGAAGGAATACTTATTTAGCAGTAAAAACACAAATTTACCGCCAGCCTACCAATAGGGCATGTCCACGTGACTTCACAAACTATTTTGACAACAGCCTGGTCACAGCATAATAAACACACAGCAGAGACACTCACTTGGCGGGAACAGAATGCGCAGCTATTCGCGCATACACGCCCCGTGGTGTAAAACCTCTCAGATCAGTGACGAGCATGCAGAAGGAGCTAGTCGTATCCATAGTCGTACGTACTTGGGTGTCTTTTAATTGGTAGTTATAAAAATTCAGATTAGTTTGAGTATTTGATTTTTTAGTGTTAAAACGGATCTTTTTTTAATTTTAGTTAGTTATAGTGTCGTTGAGATTTTTATATTAATTCTGAAGTATCGTTGTTTTGTTAAACTGACTATAATGGGTTTTTCTTGTGCCGCGAAATTTTGCCAAAACAAAAGTTATATATGCAAAAAAAGTTTTTTTAGATTTCCTGTTGATCCCATAAGGTAAATTATACATACCTATATGTATGAAACTAACATTCGAAACATATTTTGTTATTTTAGAGCCAGAACTTGGGTTTTCGCTTGTAATAGGGAAGATTTGTTAGATGTAGTAAACACTTTAAATAAAAGTCACAGGATTTGTCAGGACCACTTTGAACTGAAAATGTTCACAAATGATGAATGCAATCGGTTAAATCCGAATGCGGTTCCAACATTATTCCCATTACAAGAGGGATCTTCTAGGGGACCTAATTTTGACCATACATACACACCTTTGTATGACTTGAAATCTCTGGATAAATCAGAGAAAAACGAGGAGAAAAATATGCCACGTATAAACATTTTGCAAGATATAATTATTACTGCAGGTAAATAATATATTGTACCTACACCATGATTATACTTTCAACTTTTCTCGGATACGCCAAGTTCAATACAGTTTATATAAAATCTTTGCCTATATAATCACATTTCTCTTCAATTTTTGTTACTATAAATCCGAGCTTTATATATAGGTAAGTGCTTCAGGTTCTTGATAATTTTAAATAATCTGTTAATTTGTAATACAAAACAAATTTAGATCGCTGTCAGCTGGTTAACCTATTCAGGTATTAAGAACCTTATATGAGCGCTATTACTGTTTTATTTTAGGTGCAGTCTCAGATCAAAGTATTACTGCCGATGTAAACTGCCAAACTCCACGCTCTACTTCATCTACACAAACTTGCAGTTATCTGTCCCATAATAGTCCACGAAAGAGGAAATATCGTAGTTGTGTTACAGATCTCAAGAATGAGATAATAGCTTTAAAGAAGAGAGTTGTGGACTTAGAACATAGATTCGAAAATATAGAAAGTGAAATAAGTTTGGAACAATTTTATGGACTGACTTATAAATTTTGTTGCAACGATGAAGTAGCTCGTCTAGTTAATTGCCAAATTAGCCAATCAAAAAAAAAACCTCATGGACGGAGATATTCACTTGAATTTAAAATGGAGTGCTTAGCGCTATATTTTACTGGTCCGAGAACTTACAGACAAGTACTCGCAAAAAAATATTGTCTGCCATCACCTAAAACCCTCTTAAGGATTTTACAAAATGTTAAGATAAATTCTGGCTTGAATAATCCACAAGTATTTGCCATGTTAAAAATGAAAGCCGATTGCTTCGATGAAAAAAGTAAATATTGTGTTTTATGTATAGACGAAATGTCGATCAAAGCACATTTATTTTATAATCGAGGAACTGATGCTGTCGTTGGTCTTTCAGAAATTGGAGATATAAATAATACATTACGACCGGCATTAAATGTATCAGTTTTAATGTTGAGAGGAATATTCAGTAAATGGAAGCAGCCTGTGGCATTTAGTTTTTGCCATTCTTCATGTCCTGCGGATATATTAAAACAGCAAATAATTGAAGCAATTACTAAGTTGGGCGAGATAGGTTTGAAAATATGTGCTGTCACAACAGATATGGGATCCAATTATATGCCTTTGTCGAATTTATTGGGTGTTAATGCAAATCGGCCTTATTTTTACTGCAGGGGACAAAAAATTTTTTACATTTTTGATATTCCGCACATTTTTAAAGCCATTAGGAATATGCTCATAAAATATGATTTCTTAATTGACAATCACAAAATTTCATGGTCATTTATAAAATCATTTTATGAGCATGACAAAAAATATGCAGTAAGAGCGGCACCGAAATTAACTACGTCCCATATTTCTCCAAGTTCATTTGAAAAAATGAAAGCCAAATATGCTCTACAAGTATTTAGTGCAACAGTTTCTAGTGGAATGAATGTTTATATGAGATTTGGACAATTGCCGCCTGAATCATGTCACACCTCAGAATTTGTATCCAAAATGGATAAACTATTTGATATGCTCAATTCATCCATAGTACCTCTTCCACAAAACTATATAATAGAGCTTACAAGAATTTACCCCATCAGGTGGAATTATTAAATGAATGCACTGCCCTTTTTAACAAAATTAAAATTATAAATGAACAAAACAAAAATGTGACGAATAGGATCAAAAGCTTTAAATGTATTAGAATTAGTATAAATAGCATTCGGAGCTTATGGAATGACTTGAATGAGAAAAAAATTGATTATCTTTTAACTAGGCGTTTAAATTCAGATTGTCTGGAGAATTTTTTCGGTTCTGTCAGACAACAAAATGGCAACTGCAGAAATCCTACTCCAATTCAGTTTAAAAGAACATTTAAAAAATTACTGTATTTAAAAATATTTCACTCAGGGACCGAAAATTGTGAGGCAGATCCAGATTCCATCCTTTTGAAGTTGGCAGATGTACCTACACATGCGGTATCTACAAAAAACATGCCAATAGAAATTACCACTCAACTTATAGGTACGGATTATCAGCAAGATGAGATGATACAGAAGAATTTTGTACGGTATATATGTGGCTATCTGTTAAAAAAAGCCCTTAATATACATAGTTGCGACATGTGCATAACATTTTCAAACCATCGACAAGAATGACAAAGACAAAGATGATTCTTCATTATATATCTATTTTAGGGCATACGAAAATTCTGAAAAAACTATTTTTGGAAATTTAAAAAATCCAGCAGACATTTTTGTGGATTTTATTGCGAATGTTGAAGAAATTTTTAAGACAAATTTCCACTGTCTTATAGCAAGGACCAACATTTGCAATAATCTTTTCCAACTTGTACAAAGGCTAAATCTTGCGCATCCTTGTGAGAAATTTCCCAAAGAGTTTGTATTAAAATTGTACTTACGCATACGACTGTATTATACTTTAAAACATATCAATAATAATTTTAAAGATCAAAAAAGTATTCGTAATAAATTGATAATATGGCGTAATCAATAGGTGGAAGTATATATTTGTGTAAATACTTAAAGTTACAAATTTATTGAGTCACTTAGAACAATTATTGTTTAAATGTATAGGTTTGTGTTATTGTATTTACTTTTTGTATTTGTAATGTTAGTATTGTTTTTTAACGTTTGATCTCTCAAGTTATTTGATTTTCTTTCTAATCGAACTACCTACTTCCCAACGCGGTGATATACCTAGCTAAATAATGAATATGAATATTTCAGCTTGCCTATATTCTATTTTTATAATTATCTATGTAAAATTTAGTAAACATAATACTCTCATATTTACTTTAAATTTTTAAGTACGGCCCTGCCAGCGGTACTAAAATAAACCTATAGCCAACTCTGAGATTTACACCCAAATGGCGTCCTCGAGGTCACAGATTTTCACTAAATAATATCAAAGTGCCGACGTTAAGTGTCCGGGCTGTGTGTTTGCCTGGTGGTAAAACAATAAACAAAGCGCAGAGAACACGTGGTACTTAATAGTGATGTTATGCTGATTTATAATGTTAGATCGTGTTTGAGTTTAGTTGGTTTTGCTTGAATGTTTATTTTAATTGTTGAGCTTGCATATTTAATAATATATAACATAGGTTAATAGTTGTTTGATAATTATTGATCGTGTTCATTGTTTTACCACCGGGGTATTGTCAACTGTCAACTGTTGTGGAAATGCCCTATTGCAATATTTGTCACATTATAGTACCGTTGCCGCGCGCTGCAACTCCGGATGGTTAAAAATCCAACCTTAAAATAGATGAAGAAAAGGAGTTTGTAGTTTTGCATCAGTTGGAATTACTGCTTAGTAAATTGATAGATTGTGTAAATAAATTTCTTGGTGGTAGAGATAACTGTTAAAATTGATACTTTAAAATCGTTTGCAAATCCAACTAGATTATGACACTAATTCTCAACCTTTGTTAACATCATCTTTTTTTTTCTCTCAGATACATATCCCAATGAACTCACACTCAACCTTGACCTTCAAGTCCATTATTCTTCATCTGTACATTTAATAAAAATAAATTGTCTCCTGCTATTTAGATTATCGTTCAACATATTTTTCATTGAAGATTAATAAAATATGGTATTGTTTTTGTAGTGGTCAACCAGTCATTTGGTCAAAAAATCTTCAGAGCCGCTGTTTAACGAAATACTAAACCTTTGTATGGATCAAATAAAGGAGGTGAAAGGATTAGTAGTTATCAGTCACAGCACCCTAAGAATTAACATGCATAAGTACCTATCTGCCAGTTGTGCATGGAAAAGGAAGAAACAGCCTCGTACATTATCTTCGAATTCGAAGCACTGACTCATTGGAGATATAAATTCCTGGGACTAGAGCGCCTGAGAGAAGATTTCTTTAAGAAGAATCTAATTGAAAGGCTGCTATGTCTGATAAGGAAATGAGAATAGAACGAAAAGCCAAAAAGCCTAAAGTCTAGAAGATGATGGAGAGTTACAGTTAAAAACTGAGGTTCTCTAGAAATATGAACATGTTGATCCAGATAGCAAGAACACCATTTTTTAAAGAGAATATTAAAAAATGCCTATAATTTGAAGAAATCAATAGCTAAAGTAGTTCATCAACAACCATTATAAAAAAGCGAATTAAGATATTTATGAATTACATAAAAATTGTTTGCTTTTAGCTATGTTCGCGGGTCACAATCCGAACCAGTTCAGGGACTATTCGCATGCGTATTCTAAAAGGTGGCGTTCGCGGTTAATATAATTCTGAATTTTTAATAATAGTTCGGTGTTCGCGGATCGGTTCGTTATTGATTCGGAATCAGTCCTAGCAGTTCTCTGATTTTGGTGAGGACTGAAAGTTCGGTTCGGCTGCTCATGCGCAAATGATCGATATGTCAGTTGTTTTATAAGACCGTTCGCGGTATACTTAAAACTATTTGCTGGTTCGGAACTAAGCATGCGCTCTAGACAATGAACAGTTAATTCCAGGCTGGTTCGGATTGCGACCCGCGAACAAAGCTATTAATTTCATCACTTTAAACCCATAATATATCACACCTTTAAATTTACCTAGGTATTCAAAAAATTATACATATAAGCAACATTTTCAGTTAAGTCAGTTAGGATGTAGAAGTTAAACACAAAATAAAGATGAACTATAAAAAGCTCTACAAATATGATAAAAAAAGGTTTAATCTAATGTGGTGCATTGATTCTATTAAAAACCTTAAGGCGCGTACACACTATGCGCGATTTGCCGTTCGAAATGCCGTCTACATATGTGTTGGCATTTATTTAGTTTAGTCGCATAGGATAGGACGATCTCTGTAAGGTGTATCAAATTGAAAACTTTCCCGTTCGTTCATTTGAAAGCACATGCTAACTGGCAGACAGTCTAAATCTCACCTGAAGCCGCTCTCAGTGACTTTCTTTGGAGGAGACCGACACATCAGCGATTTTCATTGGCACACGGCTGGCATATTGGCAAACAGCGGCACAGTGTGGACGCGCCTTTAGACAGCGAAGGTCTAACGAAATTTATAGTTTCTATAAAATAGTTCATACCAAATATAATGTTGTATACCTTTTAAACTTTTACATTTTTTTCAAGCCCGCAGTTGACCTATGTGAAAACAAAAACATGAATGTCGTATTTGGTACAGAAATATTACATACATAAAGTTATCACTTTTAAATTATATGAAAAAAATATATATTTACAGCTATTTACAATATTGTTAAAATTAAATATTTACATTCTGAATATTTAAATAGAGATTGGATTAAATCTATTCCGATATTAAATTCACTCAGATTAAACTTTTCATGTTTGATGGATGAACGATCAACATAAACAACTACTACCAAAAATTAAAAAAAATCATTAATCATAAAAGTAAAATAATTTGGTATTTTCTTTATATCCAAAATTTACATATTAAATTTGATCATAGTGAGAATATAAATTTTAAAGATAATTGGAATAGTTAGCTGCCATTTTGCATTCGTATTTGTTTGCTGCAGTTTGAGCAAATTCAGATTAGTAGAATTAGTTTAAATTATTCCAAAAACAAGGTATATTAGTGTGTAACAAGAATATCAAATACTACAAAGTGGTCTGAGATTTGGAGTACATTTTCTAAATCAAAATTTAGGGCGGTTCATTTTCTTTTTATATGAATAATAACCCAACATATACTCAATAAGAGGGCAAGATTGAATGTAAACACCGGTGCATTAGAGCTGGCTGCAAATTAAAACATGTTTTTCCACTCCTATACTATAAGTTGTTAATTAAATGCCAATTTTCAGTTTCATAATGATACTCATGATAACACTAGTTTTCATTATAAAACTGAAAAATTGACCAATAGAAATCTAGATTTTCAAATACCCAAGTAGGCAGACCCAATAAATATTTTCTGTAGAATGTTTTACAGTGTTTTTGTGACAGTTTAAGTCTTTTAAGTCAGTTTTTAAAAGAAATGTCGAGCACCAGACCAAAAATACTTAATGACCAAGGTAAATACATATTCAAACTTATTAATTTTTGTTTACAATTATTACTAATTTTGTATAACAGTAACATACCTAGATACACTTGCATAAGGTTGTTTTCTACCTGTACGTGCCGTGTTCGAGCCCCGGGTAGTATATTTTTTAAATCAAATTTCTTCGTAGAAAAAATAGTGTATGAAACTCTCATGCAATGGTTATTAATACACTCACATTAACCATACGAAGCTCGCCTTTGGCCCGTTTAGTAACCCGTTTAATGCTTGTGTATTAATAACCACCATTACATGATCGTTGCATAATATACTATTATAGCACAAGAATTATCCGAAAAATATTCAATATTCCACGCAGGGACCATTGTAATAAACTAGAACAACAGTCGAACCACCAGATACGAAATAAAATATTAAAATTTGTTGGCTAGTCCAAAGCACAGAACAAATTAATTTAAACTGTCGGCCGTATTTCAGGGAATAAAATTATGTAATCATTTACCAACAGTATAAATCTGGTAACTGTCTTTAAAAGAAAATTGAAAAATGTGTTTGTTTGTGAATAAATTCATTAACTTCTCCTATACATTTGTATGTCTTTGAGGATGAATAAAGTTTACTTACTTACTATATTGGATTATTATTCTCGCAAATAAAAATAAATAGCCCTGATAGGTAAACAAATTTTGAATTAGAGAAGGTTCTTCATTTTAGGCCACAGTATAAATATTTAAAGAAAAATTAATGAACGTGAAAACTAGATTTTGATTTGATTGATTTAATAGTTATTTACGTAATTAGTGGGATATGGACATTATTAACGCACGTATGTGAAGTTTCTACGACGAGGCCGTAGTCCGAATCGTGTAATTACATAAGTGCGTTAATAATTCCTATCACACGTGTTACGTACAAAATTTTATCTACAACAGTTTATTAGTATTATTAAATACAATTTCAATCCAACTTATTTTTAATAATATTGACTGCAAACCTAAGGTACTGTGTATCATATTATGTTACCATAGCAACAAAGACAAACAAAGCTGTGGAGATAAAATAAATTAGTTGTCATCAAATTTGAATGAACAAAAATCTATAAAAATGAGTTCAAACGAAGACAATCTCTTTTCGGAAAATGAAAATGCAGCTTCCAGTGTTATTTTAAATATTTAATTCTGGTATTAATATTTTTATATTTTTCTAGATTCTTATTATCGCACTAGTGCGATAATGTATTCAAAAACGCACTAGTGCGGTAATATACGTCATTATGACACTGAACAGTGTCAAATCGTACCCGTTATATGACAGTTGTAGATAAATAAATTTAGAAAACAACTTACTATATATACATCGAATGGGATAAACAATGCCAACATTTAGAGAAATGCTATATTAATGGGCAATTGAATATACGCTACTAAATACCAATGTATTTATCAAAGTGTATATCAATAGAACGTTGTTTTGGGTGAGCTTCTTTTAAAGCACGAAATGTTCCATTTTTACAAAAAATATATTATTAAGTAGCTACTTTATTCATATTATCAATACCCTTTCACGTTGCCACTGTAACATTCCTGATTGACCAGATGAATGAACAGATTTATATTTTTATAGTGGTATATACTACCACTTTATTCCAAATTATACAAAACTGTTAAAGCCGCTTGACATCAAGCGATACAATTTGCTAGAAATTGCAGCATATTCTCGCAAGATCAGTATATTGCATGATGTTTGACATCATGCAATTCTCTTGACACTGCAACGTTGCTGCCTACTCAATCAAGTAGAAGGAAAAAAGTAGATATTAGCATCGAAAAATAATTCATTGTAACAAAATATATATTTTATTATCATTTAAAATGGAGATAGCGAAAGTGTGAAAAGCTAAGAGAGAAAAGTCATCTGGTATCATTTATTTGGAAATAATTAGTTGGTTGGTAATACAAAATAAACTAGATTTCTTCCAAAAAATGCGCCTTGCAGGCAATGTAATTGGCACCAAACCGATAAAATTGAACTGAGAAATTGATCAGCTCAGTTTCAACTGCGCATGTTTTCTATAAAGGAATCTTGCATATTTCAATGCATTGCACAATGTTAAGCGGCCTTTAAAACTGGTATAATGTAAACGAATTTATACAAAATAATTTTGTAAATTTAATTATTTCATCGCCCATCCAACATACGTGATACGTTTATGTCCTACAACAGACTTACAGTTACAGTCAGAATAACAGCTCCGTTAGTTCTTATCCCGAACTATGATTCCAAATCTTCGTCCCTTTGGCTTGAAAAATACGATACTAAGCCGCCGAATTCTCCACCAGTTTCTTCTTCCCCGCCTATAAATATATTCAAGTCATAAAATGTTACACAATTTTCTTTGTCAAACAAACAAATGTCTAAAACAAAGATTATTAGCTATTCCAATGAGGCTATCCAAGGACGTCAAAACTTTCCAAGTGGAAGTGGCGGCGATTTAGCAGTGCATTGCAGCGCACCTACTCACGCAAGGAAATGACAGACAGGCACACCAATGTCATACATTGAACCGGAACTCTTCAGAGGCATTGCAATATCAACAATAAACAGGCGAAGCAGTTCATTAAATGACATTCGCCAAAATGTACGGCGCAGACCTAATAAGCAGAGATTGGAAAACTGCCAAAGCTCTATAGGTGTGCTAATGAGGCACTGTAAGTTTAATAAGGGTTGACAGACGAAGCCATGTGCAGAACTTATCCTATGACTATGCGATTTCCTGGAGAAGGTCCGGTTTCTAGTGTTAGGCGATAAAAAACTACACAAAAGGTACAATCCCAAGGCTGATTTGATAAAAATAGCTAAGCTGAAGAAAAGGGCGGCCTCAAATTGGACGCTAACCACCTGTAGCCCAAAAGAGACACCCTTAAATTGGACGCTGCCGGAAGGATTATGTCCTTTAAGGATTAAGCTTATATTCGATCAACCGGGTTTGGGCCTGTGTTTTCTTGTTTTTTTTAATTTTCTATTTCTTATTTTCTGATATTTTTATACAAAATAATACAGGTAGAAGGATTAGTAGAGGTACCTAGCGTCGAATTTATGCACGCCCGAAGAAAATAATCTATATTCAGAAAACCACAAAGGTCGCATTGCCGCATAGCCACTTTATCGGATGTAATATAGGGTTTGTCGAATTTTGTATGAAAAAGTGAATTGAAGATACTTTAGTGAAATAAAAACATTACCTTGACTATTTTCTATACTCTGCTGAGGTTCTTCTTCCTCTGTTCCCTCAAAAGGTTCCTCGTAGGAAGCCGGAGCGTTGTGGTAGGGTTCTGGTGGGAGCGGTTCCTCTCTAGTTGGCGGAACAGGTTCGTTACTTGTATGATAAGGAGGATAATAGCCTGGTGGCTGTGGCGATTGGTTAGGATGGGGAGGAGGGTAAGGTGGTCTTGGTGGCTGTAAATGTTGCGGTACCATGTGCGATGGACGGGGTCCTGTAAATAAAGTATATATATCAAAGTCATAATGGTGTAGGGTATTTGTTAATGTCTGTATTGTTTTCATCCATTATGGCAATAGATGTGTTTCGAACTTTGTGATTCTTCTAGTGTACTTTCTAAATTATGTGGTCTCCGTTTTCTTGTCTATTACTTTTTTATATATTTTCATAGCCGTGCTAAGTAGCGTTATTCCCCTGCAATTGTGCTTGTCCCCTTTTTCCAATTATAAGGTATTTTCTTTTCATCACATGCTGTATTGATTATGCCGAGGAGTAAATAACCCATTCCTTTCTGGCTCAGATTTTCAAACATCCCTGTTGTAAGTTTGTCGTACCCTGGAGCTTTACCGTTTTTAAGTGTTCGTAAAACTTTTGTTAGATCTTCCATATTCTTACAGGTTATTTATATCTCCTTTATTTTTTCATTACTAGTGGATAGTGGTTGCTACCAATTTCTGGTCCTCTTCTTACCTTTGTGTCTATTATTTCTTATCTATTAAATGTTTATACCAGAATGTAATTGAAAATGAAGTACTGTTTTTAATAGCAGAATTTACTGTTACGTGAAATTAGGATGAGCATACTTCTAAAATGCCTTCGCTATAACTAGCTTTCAAAACTATAATTTGGATTGCATACGAGAGGGGTTTTGTAACGCTTATGACAATATTATCTTATTTGTAGATAGTGAACAATCTTTAAAGATGAGTCTACGCAATATCTGGGAGATACGACAATTGCTTGGTTTCAACTAAGGAATTAACAATTTTGGAATAAAATTGATTTAGATAGAGTATAAACCTGATTCAAACAATGCGAAAAAGGTATTTACAATATACATAATTTTCCTGTTCATGCTCAACGAAGGATCTGCTTTCAGTTTGAAGTTCCTATGATGAAGACCTTGGCTTGTCTTAAGACTAGTATTTAGTAGGCTCTTTCTTTATATTCATTTGCCGGATTAAAAGAGGTTCCCAGTCATGGCTCCGGACTTATAAACTGGAACTGATCTGATTCCTTGGTAAGTACTCCCTTGTAAACGTACTTTTTATCAGATATTTCTAATAACGTTGAACTTTTTTTACAAAAGTATTGATTTTCGGAACCTCCATATTTTAAACAGAAAATATTTACATATACATGCACAATTGTTGAGTATAACCATCGACCAAAAAGATACTATTGACTATACCTTTACTAACAGATATCTCATCAATGTTTTACCCTATCATGCAAAATAGAACAGGCGACAGTAAATATCATCAGAATTGTTTTAGACGAAGGTCCAAAATGCACCATCCTTGAAATAAAACTTTGCACAATCAGCTGTTTACATGTTGACTATTTCTACAATAACTAGGTTATATATCTGAAGTATGTATAAAGGTATTATAATATTTGTATTTGAATATAATTTTAATGAAGTATCAATCAGATCCGATATTGTATTTGTTAGGGGCTTTCATATTGTAAATGTATCCTATCCTGATTTATCCTATCAACCTATCGTCCTCTGCAATTCAAATTAGTATCGCTTTACTATCTAAGGATTAGTACAGGGTTACAAGTTTTCTCGCCCTGGGGTCGTTCAGGGCATTATTTGAACACAGCTAGACCTCGGATGGAAGGTATATACACATTTGGGTTGGGAAACAAAGGTCACGAGCTCTATCTAACCTAATCTAACCTAACTATATCGATATGATAGTCATCCTTATAAATTTTAATAGACAATCTAATATTTTAATGTTATTCAGCGCCAATAGGTGTAATACGTTAACGGGAAGGGATATTTTTTCACGTGTTATATCATTATAAAGTTCTTCCGTGGCAATTCGATATTTCATGCATTCAAAAAATATGTGGTCCAGATCTCCTATGACATTGCAGGTTGTGCATAAGTTTGATTCGATTGCGCCTATTCTGCTTAAGTGGACTGGGTACGACGCGTGTCCAAATTTTATTCTTATTATACAGGTAATTTCCCTAGGTGAGTAATTAGTTTCTTTATACCACCGGTGTTTTGGTATTTCCCTATGCAGTAGTGTGTATCTGGTAGGTTTTGTAGTAGTTACTTTTGTACACAAAACGGCAAAGAATCATCATTTGTAAATTGAAATATGATTCACCCATGTTTTTATAAGAATAATTTTATTATTAATATAGTTCTTTTCGACGTTTTGAAATAGTCACTGGAACAATAGAGATGGCGATAACGCATAAAACATGTAAATAATGAACAGCAAATGTGGAGATTAGATAATTTGATGGAATTGAAGCCAATTGTTATAAAGTTCGGAACAGATTTTTCATATTTGGAAAACAAATATTTCCTATTCGCATACTATTAATAGCCCCATGTTAAATGTGAGTTGTATAGTTCTCATAAATCATAACATAAAAATAATTATTATAAATATTATTGAAATTGATTGTGTAATGAACATATCATTATCAATCAATATTATATTATATGACTAGACTTTGTCGCAATCATGTTTTTAAATTAAAATTATACCCTCTGACAGCCGGTAAGGGTTTTGAATGTTAAATTAGGTTTTAATACTCTTTGTCTGTTTCAAACTGTAAGTAGTTTTTGAAAACCGCTGGAAAGAACTATGTCATCAATTTAACCTTTATTATCTTCTGTAAGTTCCTTGTGGCAATACTTATTATTTTTTCCCTTATTTTTTGGGAATCAAACCACAATAATGTTTTTTATTTTTTATTTCGACGTTTCGGTAGCGTTCCAGCTACCGTTATCAAGATTAACTAGTAATAAAAAAATTTTTTGGTCCCTATCTGACACAACGAAAAAATATGACAACTAGACAATCAATAATATTTTGAAGTTTAAGACTACAAAACTTTGTTGTCAAATTTTATTAAGGTCCATTCATAGTAGATCACATCTCTGGTAAAATGTGAAATAAAATATTTTATTTTATGACATTCTAACGATAGTCTACTAGAAATGGAATCCAGTGAACTGCACGTTCCAGGAAAGGTTTTTATTGGGATAGCGCTTTTTT
>CAJUYG010000831.1:24515-39347 GCA_910591675.1 Galerucella calmariensis | reverse complement strand
GCAGATGAACTAGCAAAGAGGGGGACTGAAATACCTTTCTGGGGGCCTGAACCCTTTTGCGGAATCAGCCCCAATGTAATATTGGAAGAAATAAGGAAAGCCGAGAAAAAGAGAAGATCTGACTATTGAAAAGATCTAGTAGGGCTTGTACAATCAAAGACTCTTCTGGGTGACTACAACCTGTTGAGATCAAAAGAATGCATAAGTCAAAGTAAAACTGCGCTAAGAGTTTTAACAGGGATCCTAACAGAACATTGTCGCCTGAATGGGCACCTGAAAAAACTCAAAATAGTGGAGGAAGAAGAATGCAGATTTTGTGGAATGGAGGAAGAAACCTCCATCCACATACTTTCCAACTGCACAGCACTTCAGAATCCTAGAGCACAGTACCTAGGAGATTACTGGATAGAAGAGGAACATTTGCCTAAGTTGAAGCCAGCAGACATCCTAAAATTCATCCGGGAAATAGGACTAAAGGAACTACTAGTTTCTGAGACTCTCCTCAGAAACTGGCTAGAAGTAAGGGAGCACAATAGATCTTTTAGGTCTCAGTGAATGTCACCCCAAAACACACGCATACATACATACATACATCTTCTTATCATCTACATTACAGGTATAACTCATGCAAGAAACTGAGAAATTGAGATTTAAATTAAAAAATAACATGGTTTCATCTTCTTAGTTTTAGGTTTAAATTAATCTTGTTTTTTTATTTTGCTCTTGCATGAATCCACCTTTAATCGTAAAACAACTTATCCCAAAAACAATCTCGCTGCGCAGGCGTATGGTATGACATAAATTGTTATGATATTTTTAGTGGTAAAAATATTATGTGTCAAACAGTCAAGCATAGGAATATTTTTAAAATCATATCAAAATTATCAATATTATTTTCAGAGTAAATTTCGCAATAATTCTCGTACGTGTAAAACGGTTTTAAGAATATTGTTGATAATAATTAGAAACGACTTAAAAAATAATTCTGGCCTACAATAAATGAGCTCAGTATGGATATGCAGTTTAAAAAAAATTGAAGATTGGACTTTGACTCACCTACTTCAACTTTCTTCCTGGCCGTTCTGGCTCTTTTTGGTGGTTGATATGTATCGGTATCATCTACATCACTTTCAGGAGAAAACTCGTGATCAGACTTGATTTCAAGCGGCTGTTCGTATTCCTCGATAACTTCTTCTTCCTCTTCAACATCTTCATGGTCTTCGCTAGATTCGCTACTGGATTGCCAAGACCAATTCCCATCAAATTTATTTCGATGTTTTTTTCCTTTCCTTTTCTTTTTGGAAAATTCATCTTTGGACAATTCTGGTTCCGATGAATCTTCTTTGTCTTTTTTCGATTTCTTCTTCTCCATTACAGCCAAATCCTATAAAAATATATTTTTTTATAAAGTAAATAATTTAATTTTTTTTTGAAGGTACCTTTTCCGATTTTTTCTTCTTGGATTTGTCATCTTTTGGTGCAAGTTTAGGATGTTCTGCTTGTTCCTTTATTTTGATTTGTGCTATTCTTCTTGATTGTCTCACTCCTGATGTTTCTTCTAAATCTGCATTGGATATGTCAAGACCAGCAAGTACTCTCTCTAAAAAAAATTAAACTGTAGATGCTGAATTATAATTCCAAAAATAATTCTTATTAATAAATATAATCAGTAAAATTAGATATGCAGCTTACTGTTTTTATTTTCAGGATGTCTAACAATTGGCTTCCTAGGTTTAGGAACTTTTACTGACTTTACAGGAGTAGGTGTACTAGTGGAATCATCATCACTGAGAGTTATGATTACTGCTGACGTCTGTTTTTTGGGTAATGTTTTTTTCTTTTTTGGTGTAGGTTTCTTAGATTTACCATCAATATCTGAGATTTCAATAACTTCATCACTACTGCTCACTTGCTGATCTTTCTTCTGTTCAATACTTTTTCTAAGTTCTACATCAATTTGTCTTTTTCCCTAAAAAAAAAATAATAATTAATTAGCAGATCCCAAATTTGACTGAATAAAAGGGGTCTAAGATCATACTATCAGTACCAGATAAATGGAAAATTTCAACGGTTATTCCAATTGAAAAAGTAGCGAGCACTATTTTAGCATTAGAACATCGTCCTATTAATGTGTTACCTGTTTACGAGAAGATACTGGAAATAGCGGTTAAAGATCAAATAATGAACTTCGTATCTCAAAAAAATTTACTGGTTAAGGAACAGTTAGGTTTCAGGAAATCGCACTCATGCGAAACTGCGCTGCAAATCCTAGTTTCTTCTTTGAAGACAGAGTTAGTTAAGAAGGGGATTATTGGTGTGGTATTTTTGGATTTTAAGAGAGCATTTGAGACTGTAAATAGAGAGCTATTACTACTTAAACTGCATAAGTATGGTTTTGTGAGTAAAGTATTGGATTGGTTGACGTCTTATCTTGAAAATAGAAAACAGTCTGTGAAGTATAGGAGTTCATTCTCAGAAATGGTAGATATGGACCTAGGAGTTCCTCAAGGTTCCGTTTTGGGGCCATTACTTTTCCTACTGTACATTAATGATATAGTGAGGCATGTTGTAAGGTGTAAAATTGAATTATTTGCAGATGACACTATGCTATATTTTGCTGGTAGTGCAGATGAAATAGAGAAATATTTAAATGAGGACCTAACTAACATATTTGAGTGGTTATGTGACAATGGTTTGAAAATTAATATTCAGAAAACCAAATTTATGATATTGGGAAAAAGGCAATATCAGTAAAATTAATAAGTCATTTAACATTACAATAAATGATGAAAGGGTTGAGAGAGTATTTAAGTTTAAATATTTGGGAGTAATGTTAGATCCAGAAATAAATCTACATGAGCATTGTGAGTACATAGAAAGAAAAATTGCAACTAAAATATATTTCCTAAATAGAGTGGCTAGTAAAATTTCAAAATTTGTAATTCTGACTATATACAGGTCAATCGTGTCGCCCCATTTCGACTATTGCAGTACACTGATATATTTTGCTAGTAAACACAATCTCAAAAGATTGCAAAAGCTGCAGAATAGGGCAATGAGAGCAATACTTAAATGTAATAGGCGCACCTCCATTGAATATATGATGGATACATTATCAATTATGTCTGTTAAACAACGACTGACGTTGAATTTGTTGATATTCATTTTTAAACTTAAGAATAAGAAACTACCAAGTTATCTTTGTGACCAGATGACATATATTTCGGACATGCATGCATATAACACAAGAAATAGTGCACTTAATCTTTATGTTGGTGCTGACTATGTGGGTATTGACTCGCTGTTTAGTTCTGGGCTAGTATTATTTAAAAGCTTACCAAAAACACTTAAGCAGTGTCATACGTTGGGATCATTCACAAGACAAATAAAAGAATACGTACGTGCAAATGTCCCGATTAAATGAGACTTTTTATATAATAATTATATTCGAAAATGTTTTTAAAAAAATTGTATTTTGAGTGTTCTTTTTATTATTTCTTTTAATTACGTTTTATTTTTAACTGTTTATATTATATACCATTTTATACTTTTCCGACTTATACATGTACAAGAGCAAGTTCTGCTAATAAAGAGTATTAATAAATATTTAAAACACCCACCTTGATCTTTCTTCTCTTTCCATCTTTATCTGGTGTAGCCTTTTCTACTGGACTAGTTTCTCGTCTTCTTTTTCCTCCCACACTCCTTATAGAAGGAATAATAGGAATTGGAGGGGGGGTTGAAGACTCGTTATAATCAAAAGAAAATGATTGTATGCTTTTTGGTTGTGGTGCTACTACTGCCTCTTCTTCCGAATCCGCAAGAGGGTCTGCGAGAGGATCTTTTTCAATAGGTGGTGCCTCAGTGCTGTCAGCTGATTCAGGCATAGTTATAGTCGAATCAGCTAGAGATATAGGTGATGAGACTCGAGAAGAATTTGTGCTTGCCATACTTCCTTTATCAGTTTTTGATGGGTTTTCTAAATTTTCTTGGTCCAATGAAGTAACTGTTTCTAAAAAAATACATATTCATCATGAAAAATAATCTTTTTGTAAATTAATATTGTAATCACATGAAAACCAAAATAAGGTAAGATTAATTATTTACTCACTTTCATCTTCAATATTTTCCTGTTCTAGTTTGGGTTTTTTGTTAACTGCAGTATCTTTTAATTTTGTTCTTACACTTTTTCTTCCTTTAATATAAACTACTTCTGGTGGAACATCATCTTCAACCACTTTTTTTGTTTCATTGTCCTCACCACTTTTTGCAGGAACATTGACTACTTTTCTACTTCTTACAGATCTCAACGACTTTTTTGGAGCGTCTATTTGATTTTCCTCAGTGTCTGGTCGAGCATTCTCATTTATAGTATCAATATTGCTCACAGGGTCGTCCTTTTTTCCAGAAATATTTTCTGCCAAAGAATTATCTTCTTTTTCAGAGAGGTCTTTCGTTATTTCAATAAGAGTTGAGGAATTTTTGTTTTTTTCACTACAAGGTAAATTATCTTCTTTTTGTATGGCTAAAGGATCTTCTGTTTTGATAGAAGGTGAAGTCTCTTCAGTTTTTTCATCAAGTAAGGAATTTTCTGATTTTTCAACAACAGAGGAATGATCTTCAGTTTTTTCAAAAGCAGGTGAATTATCTCCAGTTTTTTCAACATCAGGTGAATTATTCCTAGTTTTTTCAACATCAGGTGAATTATCCCCAGTTTTTCCAACTTCAGGTGAATTATCTTCAGTTTTTTCAATTAATAATGAATCATTCCCTGTTTTCTCATCTCGTGGTTTTTCGATTAGTGACGAAGATTCTTGAGTATTTGTAGTGGCGTTTAATTTGCGATTTTCATCTTTATCTCCACACACATATGCAATTTTTTTTATGCAAACATCTTCAACTATAGGCACCATTTTACTATCATCTTCATGTGTTTTGGATTCATTCAAATTTTCTTCACTGGTAATGAATGCAATTGTATCTTTAGTAGTGAGATTAATATTAGCATTAACATCATCATTAACTTTATCCTGGCTACTACTACTGTTACTTTCAATACAAGTTTGTTCACCCACAATTGTTTGATCAGCTTCTGCTATTGGACTTGAATCTTTTTCAAATTTATCATCATTATCAATATTCTGTAATGTATCTTCCTCAATTTTTGAATTTGGAGATTTTTTGGAACTATTATTGTCAGTCTTGCTATTAATTTCTATTGAATCGTCTGTACTCTTGTCTATAACATTTTTATTTATAACTAAGTTTGTATTAATACTGTCATCAGTTGTTTTACTACTACTATCTTTATTTTCACTAACTTTTTCTTCATTGCCTGTCTGACAATCTACTCCACTGCCTTCGCCAAAAAAATACATAATTTCTTCTTCTATTTCCTCCCCTACAAAAGGAATAGCTTCATTTTCAGCACCTGCACCATCACCTTTTACTATAACAGGAGGATCTTCAATTGCTTTAGAAATTAAATTGGTTAATTCAATTTTTAGAACTTTATCCTTTTCTATTTTCTCAGACTTCTCTAGTTTAGGCCTTTTAGGTTCATTTTCAACTAAGTCACTTGATTCCTTAGTTCTTATTGATTTTGATGAGTCTTTGATCTTATCTGTAGATTCTTCATCATCACTGTCAGGTTTTTCTGTTTTCTTTTCTTTAGTTTCATCATCATTTTGACCAGTATCAATAAGAGGTTTTTCAGACAGGGAATTACTATCTTCATTCGCAGCTGAATCTGAGCTAATTTTGTAATCTCCATCACTGAGTTTGGTGATAAGAGATACTAAGCTTTCTCTATCTCTGCAAATAAAATGTTAAAATTGAAAAATTGTATTTAAATAAGCAGATATCAAGATATTTGAAGTACCAATCTATTTGCTCAAAGCATAGAGTAATTCATTAGTGTATAACGTCCAATAACTTGTGAATCCTCAATATGAATAGTAGTAGTAGTAGTAGTAGTAGTATTTATTCGATCACATTATGAGTTAATTACATTTGTGACATGTCAGTACATATAGTATTTATAGTATAGCTACCTATACATTAAATAGAAACATATATATAAATGAAAACAATACGATATATCAATACAATACATAATTATGACAGTTATAATGTAAAAGAGACATCACATTGGAGGAATTCTAAAATTTGATAAAAACACTGGCTTAAAAGGAAGGATTTTACTTTTTTTTTTAAATTGATTGTAGCTTAATAGCCGGATGTCATCCGGTAGTTTATTATACAAGCCCACATCCATTGTATTGCGAGCTGTCAATCTCGATCTTGTGAAATGTGGCCTCAGATGAGACGCTTTCCTAGTGGGGTAGTTATGATAATCGGAATTAGTCTGATATTCATCTTTGTGTTTATGGATTTCAAGAACAGCATGCAGAATGAACAAGCATGGCAAAGGTAGAATATTAAATTTCCTAAATAAAGTCCGACAGTGATCTCTAGGTAAAGCACCCGCTAGGATCCTTATTGCCTTTTTTTGCAACGTAAAAGCTCTATCAGCATAAGAAGATTTTCCCCATAGAATATGAATAGAATGTTCAAGTGTGTTATAATACTTATGTAATAATGTAATAATTATGTGCTTCCAATTTTGAAAAACATCAAGAAATCCCTCATACACTTGTGGCCTTTTGAAATTTTTTTGAAAATACCTCAATTTCCCAACACATTAACTGTGGTGAAAACATTGTATGTAGTTGCTTTCTATTGATTTTTCATTGGAAATAAAATCATAAAATTCAAATATTACAAAAATCTTTGTTTGGGTATACGAAATACTCAATCAAATTTGAAGTATAATAAATTAACTTAGATTTACAGATATAAAATTCAGTGAGATCTATTTAAAATAATTGTGAAACCAATCAATTTAAATACACTGTATTAGGTACCTACTACTACCACCCTATATCATTGCAATAGAGAAGAATAATTGTGGATAATTTTAAAATATGTGCCTTTAGGCTGGCTAGAATCGGTAAAAAATGTTATTTGAATATCTTAGAGGATTTACAGGATATTGGTTATCGCACTAATGATGAAAATGCAAATCGCAAAAGGATTTGGAAAATTATGGATTTATCAATATTACTGATCTAAGGTTTGTTCCTGAAGCGAGTTTCAAACAATTAATTACGACTTTTTCTTATTCAAGCAGCTATAAACATACTTAGCAACTAAGGTCCAAGTTTCCTCATCCAAATCTTCTTTATAAACTCTTATTTGATAATATTCATCAGATAGGAACCAATAGTTATGACCAGCTTTATCTCTTCCTAATGGTTGTGATCTCAGATCATCAGCAGTCAATTTATTTACTTCATTTTTAAACTTTATGTGGTGATCAAATTGCATTTCAAGTAACTCCTGGAAGAACAGTTCAATTAGTTTGATGTTCAATATTGTACATTTGATGAATCATCACACATAATTTGATTTTTTCTATTTGTTAAAAAAAATTCTGTATAAATATGTTATCTACACTATAGATCTTACTTGGTATTGACTCTAACTATTTGTTTATTTCATCTATATAAGTTCTATATAACCAACAAAAATTGATAAATACAAATTCTCCTACCTTAAGAATTCTGACTTTAGTTGTAAGCTTGGCTTTTTTATATCCAAATCTTTCAATTTCCCATGCATCTTGAGTACTAAATCTATGACAAATAGCTGCAATTGCCTTCTCCCATTTATCATTTTTAAAAGATTTCTTGGCTCTTCGTAGTAATCTTAGAAATAGGTTTACCAAAACTGGATGAACTAAAAATATTAAGATTAAGAATGTACATAAATGTGATCCTGATAATCAATAACTATGAAAGAAATGAAAATTAATTTACTTCTCCCATACCCAATACCTACATGTTTGTAAGAGGACCCAACAGATGCCCTGTCCTAACTTTGTATTGCCAATTACATTAAGAAGATTTGGCCTATTTTAATTTTATTTAAAAAATATCAGATTGATATGTATCTTGGTTTGAAAAATTCAATAATTGTTTAGTTTGTGGTTTGGAATGACAGTACCAAAAAATATAAGCAATATATTTTTTGAAAATTTGATTTTTCCAAATTTTCTTTCAAACTCTAGTCAGATAATATGCACTTGGTTGCTCCTGTTTATTGGAAAGAGGCAGATATTAAAACCTGCATTGTATAATTTTTTGCTCAAAGCTGAAATATAAGTTACTATATCTCGTTTTTGAACTGAGAGGAGCAATTTTAATTCAAGTTGGAATACTCTAGTCTACATAATCATTCATCCTCAAATTGGTAACAAATTTTACATAAACTACTTATTATAACCATATTATTATTGCATTTATTTTTAGTTTTTATGATAGATATTGTGTAGCTATATTTTTATGTACCTAAATTGTCTTTAAATATTTGGTGTTCTCAAGGGTGTTCTTTCAACTTAGTCTGATATAGTCATTTTATGTGTTGTTGACTGATATAACTGATTGTATTAGCTCTTTTTTAGCTAAAATAAATGTAACAATAGATACATTTTTCTACTAACGTGCGGAAAGTGAATCTTTTCTGCACTAAAAAGCGTGCGGAAAGTCACTTTTCCGCACTAGTGCGGAAAGTAAATTTATTGACATTTGAGGAATATACTGACATTTGAATATTCAAAATATGTATTTTGTATATCCAAGTTTACCAAATGACTGAAAAATTAAGAAATTTATTAGAATTCTGCTATAATTTTCAATAAAGAGGAACGCGTACGCCTCAATAATTTTTTAATGGCTGGTATAAGCCTCATCAAATGATTGTCAAATAATAATAAATATCTGACATTTCTCATCTGTCACTTTGAATCAACATAGCAACAAATAAAAAAATAATCGTCAGCCAATACTCTACGTTATCAAAACCAATTTTACCGTCGCAGCTTTTTCTAAGAGATAATTTATCCATAGAAGAAAAAATAGTGTACCTAACACGTGCATAAAGTGACTTTTCCGCACGCTATTGCAGATGGCCGAACGACGCTTTAGCGGAGTTCGGCCAGCAATCACTTTCCGCACTAGTTAGGTAAACTACTATTTTCCACAATAATGTGACATTTAGCTACTACTTTTGCTATAGATAGATAGATAGATAGTTTATTTAGCAATAATGCTATTACAAACAAAAAATTGACATATTAAATAATTCTACACTATGTACTGATTACATGTCAAATAATTGGATATAATATAATTACAAATAATTCATTTTTACATAATTAAAAGCTTCTCTTATGAAAGTGTCAAGGGTGATACACGATTTTATAGAAATTGGCAAATTATTATACAACAATAAACCTTTGTAAAATAGAGAATTTTGTGTTGAAATAGTTCTTGTAGTTGGTATATATATGTTACTAGATGTTCTAGTGTGGCATGGCATGTGGCCAATGATGTTTCAATATTCAGCCATGCCTTGAGACCTCATTATCCAAGAAATCTGTGTGCAGTACAATACATATTTCACTCAATTGTCAATGCACTTCTGCAGTGAACTATTTTAATGTTTGACTACTCTAAGAATATGTTTGTATACAATCATTGTCCAATGTATATTTTAAAGATCAAATGTTGGAGTAATATCTGTACTGAAACTAGTTTCGGTTTGATAGTGACAAGATGCTATATATACAGAATATGTTGTAGTAGTGAGTTTTATAACAAATATAACAATGAACCAAACCAGACTTTACTCAACACACAAAAGTGCACTAGAATAGTTGTATCTGGAATACAATGAAGTTAGATGAATAATCTTAAAATTGCTTATTTTAATGAAATATAAAATTTTCTCAAAAATGCATAGGAAATGACTGAGTTGTGACAAATTCATTTTTCTATAAATTATGTTAAAATACAACTCATGAAGTCTCATTTATTTCTATTATTCTATCTGTACCTTAAAATACAAAGTAAACAGTAACCAACGTGTTTAAACTATTGAACTTAAAGGTGTAATTAGAAAAATACAAAATGAATCCCAGTATTACAATGTTCAATTACCTTCTTCTGAATTTTCCAGCATTCCTTGCAGTTCCTGGAAATCATAATTCGGTAAACCAATTTGAGCACCAAATTTCTCTAAAAAAGCACAAAGAACTGCGAAATTTGGATCATTTTCACATGAAGCTTCAATGTCCGACGCCATTTCTAGCGGTTCAAGTTTGACAACTTATTTTTACACTAATGCAATTCTGCATATTTCTAAATTCAAAATATATGAAAAACCATCTATAAACAGCACAGTATTTAATAAATATATAAAGTTAGTTGTATAATAAAACGTTAAAGCCAAACTTTACATAAAAAAAATAGTGACTGTATACACAAACCATTTGCTGTCAACGTTTTACGTCACACTAGAACTGTCAACTGTCAACGATGTCTCCTGTCATAGGCCGAGGCACCACAGAACCACCCACTCAGATAGAAAAAGCACCTTCATTCTTATTAAAAACAGCCCTCATGTAAGCTGAGAACATAAGACAATGTGATGTAATGTAGCTGTTTATGCAAGAAACTGCAGCTGCAGCAAGATGGTATCTGAAGCTATAACCGTGGTCACTGATTTGACATTTTGGTATTTACCATTTGTTACAAAAAACTGAACAGTTTTAACTTCCTATGACCAGTACTATGGTGTAATAAAGACCAGTACCTCGCTAAAAATGGCAAGTTCTATAGTAGGGTTTGCTAGTTCACTTCCACTTCAGTTCAAACAGTTGCTTTGAAGTGCCATGCGCTACATTGCGCACAAACGTTGTTCCAGCTCCTTCTATCCATATGCTCTAAAACCTCTCTGTCTCTTTAAAGACAATCTTCATAATTTCTCCCATCATCTCTCTTATCATTTCTCTTTTCCCTATGTGGTCTGTGCTCTCTATGAGCCCAAACACAGATCTGAGATCACAGATCTTAGATTAACCTAAAAAAATCGGCCCAGTTTCCCGCTTTACATTACATAACCTTCAAATTTCAAATTATTTCTTAGTAGTAGTGATGGAGTAATTTGTGTTATTGTAAAAATATATCAGAATTTGCGGCGAAATTAAATATTTTATTTATCCGAAGTGTGTAATACTTTACAAAGTATTAAATATTAAACATTTGTTTATAGGAATCAATGCAATTCATTTGTTTTTACATTTTGTGGATCCAAAATGAGTTCACAACCGCAGAAAGCGTTAAACCTTGGTAAGCCCATTGAAATTGAAAAATCCTTCAGATATAAACAAAAAAAAAACATTTGATCAATTTCCAGATCCCAAAAACATTATTTCTTATATACATATTTATATATAATATTATTGTGATTTTTTTAATCACATTAGTATGGTCAAATATTTTTTTATTTAAAGTAAAATGTTCCGTTTCCTATGAGTAATGCTTTTTTTTAGATCTTGTTCAACAACTAGATTTCATAAGGTTTTACAGAGGACTCCCAGAGGTGAGTTTTAGTGATTGTTTTTTTATAGTTGATCAGGCTTACAATAAGTTTTACTAACAAAATAAATAACACAAAAGTTTATCTTTGTCCTTTGTCACGTTTTGACCTACATTTGTCTAGTTTGGTGTAACTAAAATCCAAGTCTTTTATCTCCTGGTATTGACCAAATCTTCTCATTGCTGGCCAACATATTACCAAGGTGCAATTTGCTGTGCATAACTTTATGGTACATATTACATGGTACCTACAACACTCTTGACTATTTTTTATGGGGCTAATTAAAACAGTAGGTTTATCCATATATGATCATTTTCAGTGTGTTAATCACTTGTAGTGACCTATTTGTGATATAAATAATTTGTTTACATATTTAAATTGTAAATATAGACAAGGAGAGATTATCATACTTTCAACAGATGATATTTCAATATTGAAATAATTGAAATTTATTGTAAATTATGCAATTACCTACTAGTTGATAATGACTACTAAGCCATTAAATGTGAGCTGCATACACAATTTTTTCTACCCCCAATCCAATTTTATCATTAGTACCAAAATTTCAAGCACTTGCAAATGAACTCCAGAGAACTTCCAATCTTTCAATTCTGCTTAACTTTTCTTTATGACAATTTTCGGTATTGTCAACGTAAAAGGTACTTTGCCTTTAGTAAACATCATAGTTTATTATGAACTGCTTGATTCATATTTCATGATTGTATTTAAGTCATCCAGAACTTTATATGAAGAATAACCTTTTTCCTTGAAATTAATAATAAAAACGTTCTTGGGTGGAAATCGGTATCCTCAGTCCTCAGTACACTATAATGTATAATGTTTAAGTAACAACCTATAATGTTCAATCAAATACTGTTTTATTATTTCTATTTTTTATTAAATTAAATATAATTAGAATAAGTTAAATTTTAGCATAAATTAATTAACATTACAATCAGCCAATAATTTTTTCTTTCAGCTCCTTTACTTTTTCTGTCGCTACTTTTGCTTGATGCTTGACTGCAGCAGCTCCATGTTGTATTTTCTGAGCTACTTTTTGAAAAAAGGTTAGATTTTTACTATCAGGAATTTGTGAATCACTTGTTACTATTTCAGGAGCTGATTCAACATCAACTTTTTGTTGATGTTGTTCTGGAATCAATTCTAACTTTCCTTGGCCTACTTTATTATATGCAGTCTCACTGAATTTTTGATCAAAATCAGGATCAGTTACTGGTTGCTGACCTACATTCATTTGCAGTTGCTGATCATCAAGATTTGGATTTACTTGTGATATCTTGGGAATCCAAGTTTCTTGAGTTTGTTCTTGACCAAAGTCCACTTGTTGCTGTTGACTGAGATCTTTTCCTAATTTTTCAACACTCTGCTTTGAAAATCCACTGCTTTCAACTTGCTCTTGCTCTAGATCTGAGTCTTCTACTTGTTCTTGACCAAAGTTTTGATGTATTTTTCCATGAGCTATTTTGGGAATCCAAGTCTCTTGAGTTTGTTCTTGACCAAAGTCAACTTGTTGCTGTTGACCAAGATCTGTCCCTAAATTTTCAACACTTGACTTTGGAAATCCGCTGCTTTGAACTTGCTCTTGACCAAAGCTCTGATGTAGCTTTCCATAAGAAATCTTGGAAAATAGTTTTTCTTCAACCTGCTTTTCTGCCAAATCTAAATTATTTTGTTCACCAAGAAATTCCTGCTCCCTGACTTCCACTTGTTGACCTAGACCATTATTATGGAGAGGATTTCCAGGCAAATAAGATTCTTCTACTTGTCCAAAATGTTCAATTGTTGTTGGTTTTTGTTGATCATAAGTACCATAATGGTGGTTAGGTAATTGATGGTTTGTGTATGATGTTTCTTCAACTTTTTTATTGTATGTGGAATGAAAATGACTAGGTGGCGTCACACTTAACACTCCTTCACCATAGGCAGAAGGATGGTATTTGTTAGGTAAAATGCCACTATTAAAATCAGTTTGTGGGAGTCTATGTAACTGACTTTCGCCTAGAATTTCCTGTTGTTCTTGCCCCCCAAAAAGGGATTGTTGATAATCACCATTAGAAGGTTTACTGCTGCTACTGAAATGACTTGAAGTGGAGACAGTTCGTGTGTATCCTGGACCAGTATTTTTATTACCACCAGTGTATATAGTTGTTCTTGTATAATACTTTCCACCATTATCATCTGTACCGTTACTAACATAGGTTCTTACTCCTGTATCCAGAGGTGATGCATTATTTTCTTCAACTTTTTTTTGATGATAATTTCTGAGAATTGATATTAGAGAATTAGCCTCATTTTCAGCATCTTCCCTTGTTTGAGGATAAGTTATGAATTGTCCTTGATCAGTAACGCCAAATTTAGTATTGCTAGTTTGAGTATGAGTTGTGATAACAGTATGATTTCTTGTAGTTTCAGTTAAGATAGTGTTCTCTCCATTTCCATTTTGTAAAATTGTCTGTTCAGGTAATTCGGTTAGTAGAATTTCTTTGGTTGTTGTGAAATCGGTGATTTCGGGTTCGTTATCTACTTCATATCTTCTTTTAGCGAATACTATACCTGCTTCTAGTTCTGCAAATAGTTTTTGTAAAATTAAAGTTTGAAGTTTTAGGATTTGAGCGGAACTCAAACCCAGGTCATGTTCTAGATAGTTCCTTGTGGCTTCTTTATTAAATTCTTCAGTAACGTTTGTTTTAATCTCTTCTGTTAATTTCTCTCTCATTTTTACCACATTGAGTTTATTGGTACCACAAAAACCTATAATTGCTTCTTCCAATTTTTTTGAAAGATTTTCTTGTATGGATTCGGTCTTCTTAGAAATATCATCGGGCAATGCGTTAATTCCCTGAAATTAAAAGTTGAACATGAAATATAGTGCTGGAAATTATTGGAATGATGTTAAAAGTGTGTTGGAAATTGATAAACATGAATATTTACCTTAACTGCATTAACGTCGACCTGTTCAACTTCTTGCGTTAAATCTTCACCGTTGTCTGGAACTTGCTCTATGTGAATTTTACTATCTTTTGGTTGATATGTTTCTGATTCTTGGTTTAAGTGTTGTACTAAGTCATCTTCCTCTTGTTCTTGCACTTGTCCAATATTTATAGGTTTACTTTGTATCCCATGACTTATGTTTGGTTTTTGGTCCCAACTATTTTGTTTTTGATCTACGTCTTCATTACCAAGACTTTCTTGCTGTTGTTGATCTATATTGGGTAGCTTTGCTCCGTTAATTTCAAGTTGATGTAGGTCTACTTCTTGTTGTTGACCAAGGTCTTCTTGTTGCTGGCCTACGCTGTTAACCTGCAATTT
>CAJUYG010000831.1:0-23396 GCA_910591675.1 Galerucella calmariensis | reverse complement strand
TGGATTGCAAGTGGCTGCGAGTAACTTTATGGTAACTGGCTACTGGAGGAGTGTAATTTAAGTCATCTACCTCTTGTTGTTGGCCAAGATCTTCTTGTTGCTGGCCAACATTATTGAGCTGCAATTTGCTGCGAGTAACTTTATGGTAACTGGCTACAGGTGAAGTGTAATCAAAGTCTTCTACTTCCTGTTGCTGTTGACCAAGATCTTCTTGTTGTTGTAAATTGCTATGTGGAGTGTAATCTAAATCTTCCATTTCTTGCTGCTGTCCGAGCTCTTCTTGTTCTTGGCCCACTTGTAATTTGCCAGATGAATGTTGGGGTGTTCCAAAGGGATGTTTATTTGGTTTCCAGCCATTATATTGTGGGGGTGTTCCAAAGTGATGGTTTTTTGGTTTCCAGCCAATATATTGCGGATCTTGGTGAGTGGTATAGTGTGGAAGAACAGTGTGATGAGTAGTATGTGATATATGCTTTGACGAAGGAATGTGACTACCATAACGTTCCCATGGTTTCCATCCTATGTCTTGTGGTATCTGTTGTTGACCTAAGTCTTCCTCTTCCTGTCCCAATTGTTCTGAATGCCCGTAAGAACGTTTCGATCTACGGTAAATCGTTGGGTCGTCTTCTTGGCAACAAATACCGGAACTGCAACAATAGAAAATAGTTGTATGATTTTATATATTTTTTCAGATTAAACACATCTCAATTAAATAAGATAGATTTAATTTAATGATCAATATATACAATAAGTTTATATATTAAGATTCATGTACTTTATAAAAATCTGTTTTTACTAACCTAGCTTCGAAATTCCATTTATTGTTGTGAACTTCGTTGATTTCTATCAATTAATATAAGCTGATATTACCTAATTCATCAACTTTGCTTCATGTTATACTTTCTTGTAACTAAGCCACATGCATTTTAAGTAGCTTACATAGAAGCAAGCATCATTATTTTTTAATGGTTTTTAATGGTTTTATTGATCTTTGATATTAATATTATTATTGCATTAAATTATCTACTGCTATGGTTAGTAAAAGCATTTTCATTAATTTATAGCTTGTATAGGTAATTATACTGTTATGTTTACAGCGACACAAACGATATTAGTATTTTCAAGGAATACACTAACTACACAGCGGTACAATTTAAGCTTGTTACCAAAATTTTATGCAAAATTTACTCCAATCTTATTACTACCAAAGCAGTTCAAGAAATTGTGTATCATTTAAAATAGCTTCCATGCTTTATTATTTTAGTTGACATAAAAATTATATCGGTAGGTACTTTATTGTGAAGAAAGTGCAGATTTGTTTTGCTTCTGCAATGTTAGTCTATCCTATTCAATTATTAATTTAGCAATTTAACAAGGTAGAATTGAAACCTAAAAACCTCAAGCTTTTATAATATATATTAAATAAAAATATACTAAGTAATTTACAGTTGAATGCAACTGAAATAAATCATATTTTCATTTTCCGTTTGCCAATTTTGTTGTATTATTTTATATTTTTGAGTCACACAGGTATTTGGTAACTATTTGAATGAGCCTGATAGCCATCGCTGTAAAAAAATATGAAAAAAATATAACCTTTTCTTGTTAACTGTAATATAACTGGTACTTACCCGTATCCTGTTTGGTAGTTTCCTGAACTACTTCTGCTACTGGTACTACTAAAAGAACTGTGAGTCTGCATCGATTGTTGTAATCCTTCACGTAACTGGTTCATTAAGTTTTGCTCAAGTTTGGATCTTAAATCTGCCATTTGCGCTCTATCGAAGTTGCCGTGTGCAGCATAAGAACCACTTGCGCTATAAAATAAAATGAAAATTAACATTGATTTCGACCGAATATTAACGTTGTTAATCCACAACTATTATTCATCTTGCGAAACTAACCTGTATTCCTGCAAATGTCTGGTGAGGTTTCTATTTAGCTGGTCAGATAACTCTTGTAATGAAGTTTGGTACGTTTGTGGGGTGTAAGTATATGATCCTTGAGATTCCTTGTTTAATGCTAAGTTGAGCTGTCTAGAAAGATCTGTTTGAAGTTGTCTTTGTAATTCGGCCATGTTGCCAGAGCTTTGAGTTCCATAAGCACCTGCAGCATAATCATTAGTTTGGTAATATTTCGGATTTGAACCAGTTCCATAATTGGTGCCAGTTCCATAATTGGTACCAGTTCCATAATTAGTACCAGTTCCGTAATTGGTACCGTAACTTGATTGTTTGCTGAATGATGAACTTGAAGACCAACTAAACAAATAATATTCAGTCACTAATAATGCATATGTAATGTAAAAGTGTTCTTATGCCTGAAAGAAGTGATACGCCTATGGATTACGAATGCTCATTTTAATACTCTCTCATTCAAAAATATAGCAAATATGAATATTTCTTCAACTTGTGGTTCAAAAAATTTTCAATTTATTCATCCTTACCTTTTGCTGAATGATTCGAAATCTCTATTCAACTTGTTGACTAAATTTCTCTCAATTTGTTCCTTCAAACTATCCAAATCTCTTGAACTGTAATTATAATCGCTGGACAAAGCTCCACTAGGGCTGATGGAGTACAAGTATCCATCTTTTCTTGTTTGACTACCATAATTTTGTCTAATAATATCGTCCAATTGATAAGTTATGTTATTTCTCAACTCATTTCTTAACCTCTCTAAAAGTACATCTGGATTGGTCAAGGAATATTGTTGACTGGAAGAGAAATGTGTTCTTCTCGTTTCATCCAAAACATTGTTGAGATTAGCATCTAACTGGCTTTGTACTTTCGAAGCAATAGAGGTGATACTTTCAGGACTAGAAACTGGAGTGTATCTGGTTTTAACAGTATTGTACTCATTGTGCGTGTAATCTGTGTATCTTGGGGTAGGTAAACTTGGATAAATTGGTCTGTATGTTACCGTGGGGTAGTAAGGTCTTTCGGTTGTCGTGTATCTGTAAGCGTAGTTATTGGTGTTGGTATTTGTGTTGGTGTTTGTGTAGCTGTACTGGTTGTATTGACTGCGGAGTTGATTGACTAGAGCGTTTTCTATTTGGTTTTTCAAATCTACGAATTCTTGATTGTTGTAATTAGCAGTTGGCTGCAATCTATAAATAGAGAAATTACAATTTAAGTATAAAAAAATTGTTAAAGGAATTCCAAACATGACTGAGAAGTCAACGTCAAGCATATTTGGACTACTTCTAAAAGATAAAACAATTCAAAATTATTCCAACTTTAAGAACATTTCCTCACTTTCAAGTCCAAGCATGAAAAGGAGTTGGTAAAGATTCGTTAGAAGTTATTAAAAATGCTCACCTTCCTCCCACCATGGAATAAGACATCCCACTGCGAATTATTTGTTGTCCGTATTTCATGTTTAATTCATTATTGAGTCTTTCTGTTAAATTTTGTCTTAACTCTCTCTCTAACTGAGATAAGTCTAATCTAGATTGGGACTGCAAGTTGTTGTAACGGATCATATCTTGAATTTCCCTCTCAAATTCCTGTTGAACACGGGAAGTTACTGTCCTTAGGTTTAAGCTCATGCCATAACTGCCATAGTTACTACCGGATGCTAGAAAATTATAGATAAAAATAAAATGATTCACATAGATGGAACAAGTAATCGAAACAGTTATACAAAACGAATACAGATGCATTGAACAAGTTTCATAGCACGTTGATTTGAAACATAATTTTTTTGTGAATCTATTTTGGTAGGCGTCTTGAATACTCACTTACTTAAAAACCCATATGAGGGTCTGGAAAAGTTGTTAATTTTTCATCTGAATCATATAATTGCTGTAGATTTTCCACAGCCACAATCATTATTGCAAATGTCGCGAATTTTTCAATTAGAAATATCTTGAAGACAGAACATATTGAGAAGAGTATGACAGGAATGGAGAAATACATAGGGAATATTATATGGTATACTGATAAGATGCTTACCATATGAAGCCTTATGAGAATTATTATAGAGAGAAAATTGAAGACGAGGATAAAGTGTTTGGTAAAAATTGATGGAGACCTGCGATATTTCAGTGACATAAAAGAAGATTGTGGATGAATGGATATTTAATGTATTTTCAACAACAACAAAAAATGTGTACAATGGACAATGAATTTGAAAGAAGGTTTGCCAAAAATTGTAAATTCCACTGGTTGGAAAAGTGAAGTTTATGAAGAATGTTGGTTATTACTTGGGCCAATACTATGAAGAATAATGATTTATTTACAAATTTTGGTTAAGACACAGGATTAAATTAGTTGAAATTTGTTGAAACATATGAAAAGGAAAACAACATTAGTAGAAGCTTAAATATTACAAGAATAAATGTTTATATAACATGCTATAACTTACATGATCCGTATCCATTTTGACTGCCATATATTCTACTGCTGTGTGCCAAATCTTCAACTTCTAGGTTATTACCAGATCCATATGTTCCGTCGGCTCTCATATGACCGTAGGAATTTGTGTCTCTATTGATATCGTATCCATACTGAGATTGAGCGTTTTGAAATTTCGGATTTACGTATTCAGAATGTTCACTGTTTGAATCTTCAATAGGTTTATAACGATTTTCTAAATCTCCGTCTTTCTTATAGTAACCTTAAAATAAACATGTCATTTTTATTGGTATTCAAAGCATACTACTTTGAAAAATTGAGAACTAAGGCGAACCGTGATTTTTAATTTTAAATACATACCTTGATCATCAGTTTTGTGTTCTAGTTCATTGTTTCTAAAGGAAGATTGTGAGGTTTTGTAGTTATATTCTGTGTGGTAGTACCCGTTGGGAACGGCTAAAGTGTACCCTAGTACTGCTGTTAACAGAATGGGTATCTTCATTGTCACCTTAAAATAAAAATTATATTTCATGTAAATTCGAAAGTCCAATAATAATGGGCCGAAAAACTTGAAAAGACAAGAATGACGGATTTCCATCGTACTAGTGCGATTAAATGGTGTGGATGTTATTCGAATTAAGACTCTTCTCGATAAGAAGCGTTTAAGTTGGAAATATGGTGATTTAATGATTTTCCTTATCGATATAAACTTGACTTAAACACCGAATACAATATTGCTTTTATTTTTTACTTCCAATGTTTGTTTGTCCGGGTGGAATCTTGCAACTGAATTGTTAATCAGTTATCTTTAACCAATTGAGCTGAAGGTATACACTCGCTTATTTTGGATGACAATGCATGCTTAGCTATGTGTCATTCCAATTCCAAGATGGCGGACTGGTTATTTTTTCTGCATTGTCACAGTATTCGTATTAAATGAAAGAGCTTGCTGAGAAGAAAACAAAAACGAATACGTCTTATACGTCACGTTAAATCCAAAATATGGGGGAGGGTTAAGTTGAAACGTACACTCATCAAGAACGATTGTAATGCAATAATTTGATGATTTTATTTCAATATACTGACCAGAATCATCAGTAATTTATTACATTCCATAGAGTATCCATGCTATTCTTCATATCTAGCTTTGATTATAATTAGAAATTGGCGAAAACGGTTCAAATCCTGGTGCTGACAGACTTAAGTTTCTACTGAATTTAAATTAGGTTAAGGAATAAAAAATGGACACTGTATTTCAGCAAGGAAGAATATTTTACTTGAGTGCTATAAATGAAATCTTCATATTTTGTGCTAAGGTTTCTTCAGTTACTATATGGATAATTCATGATGAAACACTCTGTATGTTCTTACTAGTTTTCACCCGCGGATTCACTCAAGTTGATGTTAAGACCGTCGAAACTTGAATAATGAACTGGACGACCATATAAAGATATAAAACTAATATTCTATCCCTTAGAATCGATATTTTATTCCTATATAAACGTTAGGACTCATCTGTCCCTGACAATGCGTGTACAAAATTCCATGATGACTGTTGATCAGTTATGACGTGAAAGCGGAACAAACCAACAAAATGAATCAAACATCGCATAAAAAATATTAGTAAAGATAAGGATTCTTGTTGTAGATATAGCTACTAATAAATTTCGCGTAAACATTCTACTGTATGTAAATAACAAACTGAACAACATTTTAAGAGCAATAGATGCAATTTTTTCATCTGATCTCGAACTCTTAGAATCATGTCCATATATTTTAGTTATCACAAACCATTGATATTAATGCTGCCGACATCGACCACGGGGCGAATTTTTTGTTCACAATGCGCTATGAATATAATAATTCAACCGTGATAAGCGTAGAAGATTTTTTTCGAAAAGTAATACTAATTAGCCAAGCAGGGAGCAACGGAGGTCATGATAGGACTGGAACCTTCCTGTGGAATTGCTAAACGCCTAATTAAGGAGACCATTCACAAATGGATAAACAACCAGGCGTTGCCCTGGTGTTATGAAATCGCAGGACAAAGGCAAAATTATTCCTTAAAAGCCATTCAGTCAAACTGTCACACGACCTACTATGTCAAAGTCGAGAAACGACGAGGATGATGGTGGGAATGCTGACCGGACATTGTAGGCTGAAGAAACATATGCACACTACTGGCCTAGCAGATGACAGCCTATGAAGGTTCGGCCAAGAAGAAGACGAAACCGCGGAGCACATACTCTGTGCGGTTTCACATACTCGGAGAAGGAAAACCGAGGGCAGAGAGCTACGCAAGGGAGGCTAATAAGTCCAATAAAAAGAATAAAGCTAGATATCGAGCTCTAAATATAGAGCGGACCACGATAGATCTGCTAAGGTCGCAATGGAATAGGACAACGGGCCACTCCAATTCTAATCTAATACTAATTAACCAGAAGGAGTGGTGGGGTGGACAAAAAATTCGCCGGGAAGTACAAACATCATATTTTTTAAACAAGTTTTGTTATGTAGGTACGCGTGAACTGTGCTGTATGCACAATATTTTTCAATAAATTGACATATTTGGAGTTGATTAAGTAGTTTCATTTAATAGTTATAATTAATTGATCTTCAACAATAAAGATTATATGAAATGTTTATGGCTAAGTTAACATTGACATCTGAACTTTGAAGATACTTTTTATTACGTCATGGAAAGTGTATTATTATGTTAATTGATTGAATAATAATTTTTTGTACAACTGTCATTAAAAGTGACACTTTTAATGATAGCAAACAATGTTAAAAACGATTGTTTACATAGCAGCGTGTTAAAAATACTTTTAACACTAGTGTTAAAAATATTTTTAGCACGCTGCTATGTAAACGTCTGCCATTCACAACAATCTTTTGATTATTTGAATACTAAAATGCATTTTGAATTTATTGTCATTGCAAATTCGCTCGTTTCATTATCAAAATAGGGAAGTTGTACAAAAAACATTGTATGGTATTTGTGTTAAAAGTGATTTTATTTTGTTCGTGAAATTGTTCAATTCGCTCCGCTCATTTCACAAACGTTTTCACTCACAAAATAAAACCTCACTTTTAACACTCATATCATAAATAACTATTTTAAACTATTCTCACAAATATACATACTAAAATTAATCTGTATATAAATCAAATTTGTGTTGAAGGAAAGCATGTTCAACACGAGAATTAATATTGTAAAGTGATCATTTTGTATTATAAAACAAATTTAATGATAAAAGGTGTACTAATTAATCGACTGACAAATTTTATTCTTAGATTTACTAAAAAATCCCAAGAAAAAAATCAAAAATCCCTAATGCATTAAAATTTAACAAACAAATTTATCAGAAAAAAAACAAATAGTGATTTACTTTTTCAATAAAACGAATAAAAAATATATTCTTCGGTACTTACAATTTTCTTTTTTCTTTCCCCGATGTGACTGGTTCAATTTTTGCACAGTTGAATACTGAGTTGATGCGACATGAGTTGATGTTATTTGTATGGAGAAGTTATCATCTGACCCTAACTCTTATCAATTATTAATTAGAGTAAAAGACAAGGAGATGAGAGTGTTTTTAATAAAATTTTGCAAGAAATATTCTGATTCAATTAGTGATTCTAGAAACATCAATTACAAGAAATGGTTTCAAATATTGATTATGAATTAACATTAAGAAGTGGAAGATGACATATTTCTTCATAAAACAAGATATATCGTTATAGAAAAAAAAATTCTATTATAGTCGAGTCGAGCTATTATGCTTTATTTGCTTTTACTCTACCTTTTTGCAGAATTCTACATGTGCTACATGAGCATGTGAATACAGTTTATTAATTAGTCAGTGGATAAGGATTGGAAATTTATAATATTTTTTTCAAATCCGAAGCACTTATAAAGTCTATTGGTGACCAAGAGTGTATGAGAATACCTATAATAGTCGTTCCGATGTAGTCACTGAAGTAGAATATTTTTTAGTCACAATTGCAATTCCTTTTTCCGATGATTTCCTTGAAGAAATATGAAAGAAGACTTCTCTTTGAAAAGAATATTGGACCTCGATACATTGTCTGCAGAATCACAAATATGGACTGAGTTGCCTCAAGCAGGAAGACCAAAAAATGCTATAGAGTCATTATCTGCATTTAATCCATATTTCTCCCAATATTTACATCCTTATACACATTCTTGCTACGTTACAGCTTCAACATTCCAACTCTGCGACGTTTGAAAGACATTAACATGAAAATTGAAACTACAGATTTGTTAAACCGTTTTGCGAGCGAAAAGCAAAGAAATATTCCTTTATTATTATAATTAATTTCAAAATTTTAACGTTAAATTCTTAATTTTTCAAATGCCACTGACCTTACCCCCCGAAATTTTTATCTAAATTGGGCTCTCTTACCTACATACCGGGTGTCCCAAATTATCATATATAGGCAATATCTCGCTTATTTGACAAGATAATTAATAAATAAGAAAACTGCATTGAATCACATTAAAGTACCCTCCTAATGGCTTATAAAAAATGTTTTCCATTTTACAGCCCTGTGGTAGCTACCCCTCACTTTTTATTTCCAAATGGCACCCTCTGTATATTGTCATTGAAAATTCCGTGTGGTCCAATTTGGAATACAACGATAGCACATATAAAAATAAATAATAACAAAAGCATCAATATTTCATGAAGTATGAATTTCAACTAAAATACCTCTGATGCAATTCAAAAAACGAACAAAAAATTGCAGAAAGTGTTCAAAATTATTTCCTGCAGAATCCATGCAAGCTGCAAGACGTGTTAAAAGCTTTCTTGTGCAGGCCGTCTGAATCATAGCTTATGTTCAGCTCTGATGCAAGATTACAATTCTATACTAGGTTGCAGTATTTTATGATCTAGAGCACGGTTGGGCAACAGCCGGCCCGCTGTATGATTTGATCCGGCCCGCGAGACATTTTGAAAAACCTAATTAAAAAAAAACATTGTGTGGTTTTAAGAAACCACGACGCAAGTGAAACTTTTATTGGATTGTAGGCTTCGGATTGTAGACGTTCAACTGAGAATTTTTTATCATATTGCAAAATAAAAACCTGTGTCGGCGAACATCAAAGAGTGAGGCGGCAAACATCAAAGCCTTCGATGTTTGCCGCCTCACTGGCGGCGCAACACAAGATTATTTCTTCTCAACTGTTCTACACTAGACGATTCTAGATCATTCCTTCATTTTGCCTATATAAGCGGGTGGATGGCCCGAACTGAGTTGATCGAGATTCAAGAAAACTCGATCCTAAAATCTAAATTTGATGACGTGGAGTTGTGTGATTTCTACAAAAAATACCTCAAAGAAGACCATTTTCCGCAGCTTAGAAAATTCGCAAGAAGATTGATTTGTGCGTTTGGCAGTACTTATAAATGCGAACAGTTCTTTTCACTGATGTAAGTTAATAAATCGCAATATCGTACAAGGCTGACTGACGATAATTTGGAAAATTCTTTACGTCTTTGTATCAGTGGAATTAATCCAAACATCGATGGATTAGTTTCCCAAGTTCAAGCGTCTCATTGATTTCGGTATCGCTATTTAACTTTCGTAGTTTGTAACAATTCCAAATTTAAAAATTTAATTATAATGTTATTATTTCATTTTGTTATTTCAATAAATTGATATTATAATAACATTGTCGTATTATTTCATGTCTGATATCTATCGCAAAAAATTATGAGCACTACAAAACTACTTTAAAATGTACTACTTTCAAATGCGGCCCGCGAACGTATTTGCACACTAAAGTTTGGCCCACAACATATCAAAGTTTGCCCATACCTGATCTAGAGGATCTTAAAGAACGCATTCGTGAAGCATCTCGTAGCGGTTCACCAGTTATGATTCAGACGGGGCCTGTACAACAACACTTTAACATGTTTTGCTGCTTGCAAGGATTCTGCAGGAAATAATGTTGAATACTTGCTGTGTTCGTTTTTTGAATACCCGCGCCGGTATATGAAAATATTTTTAAAATATTTCCTACCATTAATTTTTATGATTATCATTAAAGTCCATTTTTCATTCAAACAATACTAATTATAATTTACCTTCTTATGAACAATGTTGTATCAACAATTTCAGATAAATATGTATAAGAAAAACAAAAGTTCAAAATGTCACATATCTACTTTGAAAGTTATAAAAAAATTATTTCGCTGAATATTGTTCTTGACACAATAAATAGTAGATAATTATGAACTTGTTGGTATCAATTAAAAAATATTGTTGATAACAATTCTTAGAAATTAAATTTTCTAGTAACAAGGATGAAATGATTTCAAGTTCGAATATGTTTTCTATCAATAATAATTCGTGAATTACCTAAATAAATATAGGACAATACTCTATTTAAATTTAAAACAGCTCTAGCGCCAGACGTTTTTCTTATTTTCTTTCTATTGGTGGATGAACATTGCACACTATTTTTTACAGGATCGATCTTGGTTTTTACCAGCTTTCGATGAAATAACTTTAATGTCAATATAAAACTATCTCAATTTTTCATGGCAATATTATTTAGTCACAGACCACAATACAACAATGAAAAATCCTTTTTCCATACAATTAATTCTTCTAGAGAAAATCTGAGCTACAGAGTATTGGCTAACATAATGGAAAAATACAATAAACTCATTCAACGAATATTCATAGAGCTGTGCCTGGACTCGGCAAGGATCCTGCTCTCAGGTGGTGATCTGAAAGGTATTGGCAACAGATAAGTTTAAAACTAATATATTCTTGGCAAAAAACTCATGATGGCTTTTCAATAGTTTCAACACAGGTAATTAAATATTTCTTTGAAGACTTGGAGAACAATTCCAAACGCTAATGCAGAATAAGAATTGAATATTGTAAGAATTGAATATTGTCCTGAACGTCATATGTGAGAGATGGATGGAGATGTCAAACTCACAGGAAGCAGAAATCTAGAAAATAAGTAACCCGATGACAACAACTGAGTTGAAAATATTATTGACTATAAAGGAATCACTTGTATATTATTTTTCAATCGAAATCACGAGTTTTTCTGATATATTTGAACCATGAAAAGAAATGATATAAGTAATGTGTATGTATTGTTTTGAAATTGAGTTTGTTGAACATAATTTTCTGAAAACTAACTAGTAATTTTATCGATAGTTTAAAATCAACAATCCATTTATATTTGACGTAATTTGACAGACATATTTATCACTTGTTTTTGTATATGTTCATGCTACCACGAATATGACTGAAATAAAACTCCTCGAATTGATAATACGATTTTTTTATATAAATATTGAAATTTTAGCTAATATCAGTTGAATCAATGTGAATACCAAAAGTATTTGCAATAATATCTTGCATGTCATTTGTATAGTTTTTTGCACTTTTTTGTACAGAATTCTTTTTTAAAATCATTTCAATAAGTAAAACAAGTCGTCATATGAAGTATGTAGGTAAATACTCAGATGACATTTCAGGAAGCAAGGACCTTCAGTTGATGCAGAAGTAGCCCGATATACAGATGGCTCAAAAAAGGAAGGTGTAGGTAGCAGCAGGAATATATGAGCCAAGCCAAAGATAAAAGTCTCACAGAGCTTAGTTAAACATGTGACGATATTCCAAGATTTTGAGGAAAAGACCATTGCCATATAGGTACTCCGACACCCAAGCGGCTATAAAAACAGTTCCACGCAGATAAATTCCAAACTTCTTGGGACTACTTGGAGACGCTAAAAAGCTGGGCAGTCATATTAGATTGACCTCATCCTGGGTACTAGAACACTGAGATCTTTGGTGACATTTCAAAGGGAGTTAATATTTTTGTCATCCTAGTAAAAGCTGCTCTAAATCTGTAGATGGTGTGATTTTTTAAAAGGAAAAATCTTCTTTTGACTTTAAAGAGATTGAACCAAAATAAGAAATCTATGTGATGAAAAGTTCCAATATTATTTAAATGATTTGTGAAAACCTGTAAATACATCTTGTTACTAATACTTCTACTTCATGAAAGTGTGACGCGCTGTCACTATTCGAGTGCACCACAGCGACATATTACTTTCAAGGTCACTTGTGACTACAAGCATGATTTTTTCTCTCCCCTTCTCGAAAAAGCTGCATAAAATTTTCCAATAATAGGAAACATGTTTTCAATCAGATGTCGCATCTTTACAGATCAACAAAATCGAAATTTATGGCTAACACACTTTATCAATGTGGTCTTATTTACATTGTATTGCAGAATTATGACTGCTTGTATTAAACTTTTAGGCCAAGGTCATGTTTATGTTATTCCAGTAGAAATATTTTAAGTAGGTACTTCTTTTCATTCGAAATGTCAAGTATTTAATTTTTTATTGAAAATAAGAATGTAAATATTAAGACCTGAAAAATGCTAACATTACTTTTACAATAAAATTTAACCGCCTAACCGTTTTTCATACTAATAAATATTCGATAAAACGGGTGCATTAGTAAGGGCAATAACCATCGAGATATTTGAGATTGCCATTTAATCCCAAAACCTCAAAATAAAAGCTAAAAAATAATTTGTATGGTCTCACTACTCTCGTCAACAGAGCATCACAGTCATCATGGTGACGTTCAGTTAAAGTACAGTTTCCACGGTGCTAGTTGACACTGCATCTCGAGAAACTTGCATGCAACTTGGTGTTTTTTTTTCGTTGGGCGCGCTGGTCGCATGAATTAGAGATTGTCCTTTTTTCGAGCAAGAAGTCGCTGATACTTGGTAACATTTCTGGTGGATAGTTTATTTAGTCAGTCTGGTATTCAAAAAATCAAAGGACTGACTATTGGCTGTAAAAAGCACCGACAAGCGATTTCAAACCTATATTAGATAAGGTGTAAGTCGAGCTTGATTTTCTTGTTATAGATTAATATTGCGCTAATATACTTTGTAAGGGTCAGTTTATAAAAATTCATTATTAAAAAATGTGAAAACTCCTAATTAAAATATATTTTAGAAATCTTCATCAACGGTACGTTTCTTCAATCGCAATGACTATTATTCCCTTCATGGTGAAGATACGGATCTGGCAGCTCAATGTTTGTCTGCCCAAGTGAAATACATGGGCGAGGAACCGAAATTAAGTTATGTAACAGTCAATAAGGGACAATTTGAATTATTTCTTCGAGAACTTTTAATTGTCCGCCAGTATAGAGTTGAAGTTTACATCAAGAAGTCTCCAAAGGGAAATCAATGGTCTATTGAGTACAAAGGATCTCCTGGAAATTTGAGTCAATTTGAAGATTTGCTATTTGAAAATGCACCTATTGATTTCACAAACTGTATTATGAGTATTAAAATTTGTCCTAATAAGGTGAGGTTGAGTTTTAAAAATTATAATTATTTTTATTATTTAAGATAGTATTGACGTGTTATAGTATATATAATGTTAATGTGATGACCTTGAATTGTATTACAAATTTCATGCAGGTTAATTTTAATCCACTATATTAATTTGAATTACATTTGAAAAGCATTATTTCGCAGTATTCGAATTTATAAAAAAATTCTATGCGCGCCATTTGTGCGGCTTTTTCCTTCAAAGGGATTAAAAATATGGGTCATGACAATAACAATAGTTACACTATAACTATAACCAATCATAGCTTGTTCATGTCAAGTAGGTATTTCCACAATAATTCCCTGCATTTTGTAAACTATTAATGCCCGACTGTTCCAGCTTAGCTTAAATATGAAGCTTCTTTCTGTTGAATAAATTAAATAAACAGCGACATGGAATTATATACTTCTCGGGACAATCTAGAAGTTTTACAAATATCCAAATCAAAAACTGTTTAAAAATATGTCATGGGTTATGCTAAAAATTTCGTACAGTAAAGTGCGATGTTCTGAATAAGTATCTTTTCTACGGCAAACACAATCCAGTTCTACATCAACCCCATAATAACGCTTCCTGATGAATTACTGTTGAAATACTTATGTTTCTCTATTATTACTTTTAGCTATTGGCAATAGGATGTGTTAATGTAACAGAATGTAAATTTGAAGTTTGTGAAATAACGGATAACGACTCATTTTCGGAACTGGAAGGTTTGATAGCCCAGATTGGCCCTAAGGAGTGTATACTACCAAACGGAGAGACACCAGATTTGGTTGCTTTAAACAAAGTTTTAGCTCGCAATGGTAAGTATGACCCAACTACTCCTATTCCAACATTGTATATTGTATGTCATTTGAATCCCAAGTACCTCAATTCTAAATAAGTAGATGATGAAACTGGAGTGGATTCGCGGAGAGCTCCATTTAGTACACTTTGAATACTTCCACTATGATGCGAATTTGGAAAGTTTCTTCCACAAAATCTAATTAAATATTCCCCAGATTTTTATATAGTCTAACACCTTAACTAACGTGCGATGTACAAAGCCACATTTTTGAGTACAGTTAGTTAAATAATATTAAAAACATCAATGACTGGCAGGGCTGACAATTTTCCCCTAAAATTTTCAAAACTAATTTGAAAATTGTTGTTCTCCTGCAAGATATCACTGAATATGCCAATGCAAAATACTGTAATGGGGCCACCTCAGCTCTTATTTTGTTTTAGCAGCCATTAGTCCAATAAATGAAGGCGAAAAATACCGTCAACATGGGCATCTGGTTCAGCAAGGAATTTTTTTTTAATTTGCAGGTAATAGTGGGTACATTAAACCCCCAAAATGTCAGATGCCTGAAATTTGTGGAAGGGTCGGGAAATGACTCTAGAGATCCCGAAAATCCGTTTTTCGCCGATGTCTCCCGAACTACGATCCCTAGAGAATTTTTGTTCAGACAAGAGCAGTTCATTACCTACAAAAGTTGTCCCTACAATTTCTTTCGTTACACCAATATTTTTTGCAAAAATGGTGGTTGAAAAGTTCGCAGTTTTCTGAAACTAAAAAACTGACGCTTCTAGCCCAAAATCTGTGATGAGGGACCCTGAAAATACACCAATTTCTATGTTTAAGCCTCCAGGCATCTATGGTAGATGGCGCCACCTTGCAATTTCGCAATCGCGAAATAATTAAGGCCATGAAAAGAAACATGAAAATGATCGATCTCTTACCCACTCTCGGGGTCAAAAAGTTATCGCTTTCTTTAAAATTGAGACCCTGGCCTGCTTTTATTGGACAGACCAATCCTAGGAATGATTGTGTGCGAAAAGGATTGAAAGTAGACGCTAAAATTTCGAAAATAACTTTCCCATTTTTCATTACCGAATACCTCTTCCTACACAAGCGATGAACTTCCACAGACGATACCTTCTCCAGGAACAAATGGTAGTTGTCTTTCCTGGTCTTGCTAACATTTATTAGGGTTTCTAGTCTTCGGGTAACCGTTGTAACGTAATAGTCAGAGCTTGATCACAAATAAAACATACTAGAATCTAGAATCCTCTGCGACTTCCATTTTTCAACAATATTAATGATCTTAATTAAAAAAATGAAACCTCACCGTGTGCTAAAAAAAAGAAGCTTAAGAATTTTCAATATTTCCCTGTGTTTTTTATCAATAAAAATTTCAAAATCTATTATTTAATAATAACAATAAAATTAATAATGACTTGAATTTCACTTCACTGGAATACTACTAATTTATTCTTGAAAAATCACGGAAGAGATAGTGTTTACATGTAAAATTGTCAGTTGTTGACAAACAATGCAGTAGAAAGCATCCACGTGTACACGCACTATAGCAGACGCCGTCGACCACACTATAGATGGGTAGCGTGGCGGCGTGCGAGAATAAAATGAGGCATCCATTACAACAAATTTAGAGACAAATTTCTTTTTAATGCATAAAATAAAATACTTGATACAAATATCAAAGGAAAGTTCAGAATCTGATCTTTCAAGGGGTATGATGCTTGACCGGGAAAAATTTTACTGTAGAGAGAAAGCTGTCTTCCCTCAGTAAACTGGAAATTTCCCCGATTTTCCTGAAAACCCAGGGGTCTGGGCCAAAAAAATCACACCATCGACAAGAGGATATTCTAACCTTTCTCCCAATATCAATTATAAGCGGGTTTGACAGTTAATCATCGAGAAATTCCCGATAATCCAGAGCGCTCGGGAAAACTCCAGAAATCCACAAAAATCGCCTCGTAGAAAACACGTTATTCAAAAAATACGGGCGAATTATTGGTAGCATTGTTTCGGAATAAATAAAGTACCCCCCAAAGAACCATTATCCAAAAGGATTGGCTGATAACTATTAATAAAAATAATATGAATAAATCCATGGAAGCATTAAAAAATCTAGTAAAGACGAATTTTGGCCTGGTTTTCCAATGACCCAGGAGCACGAATTGAGTGGATAAAAACACGCCTTAGTAGCCACAGATCCCTTCTTTCACCCGCACTTTGATTCATTAAAAAATATTGATTTTAACGCGAGTTATTAAAAAATTAGTAATTTGCTTGGGAACGTCATGCCCTCAGAACGTGCTCTCTATAAGCCAGCCTGGAGCTCAATTTTGGGTCGGCGTTCGGGACATTTATCTCGAAAACTATCTAATTTTTCGAAAAAATGCTAAGGAACTGCTCTTCATTTTTCGTCTGAACAAAAATTCTCCAGTGGTCAAATCTCGGCAGATATCGTGGGAAAACGGATTTTCTGGATTTTCAGAGCCATTTTCCCACCCTTCCACAATGGTCAGGTACCTGACATTTTGGGAATTTAATGTGCCTACCATAACCTGCAAATTAAAAAAAAATTGCTCTTGCTGGACCAGTTGCCCATGTTTTGATTAACTAATTTTCCAGCAATTTTACATGCCCTATTTTAATACCAACTAATATGTAAGTAGCTTTCTAAAAACTTCACCAACTAACTGGCTTTACAAAAAGTATACCCACATGCGCCTGTTTGAGTCGCACAAGTATTGAATATAATGAAGCTACTTATCTAACGCGTGTCTGTAACTACCCAAATAGTCTGGCTGTCAGTATAATTTCAATAAGTATCTCGAATAATCTTTCAGCTTTGTAGAATGACATTTTACGGAATACCTACCACCCTTATTAACATCAGACTTGACTGGCCGATATTTGTATTTTTACGGAATTGTCCTTCTTATATATTATGTAAAGCAACCTTGTAGGAGAACATTAATTTTCTAAGTAATTAGTAAAATATCTTCAAATAGTTTTAAATACAGTTGAACTCAGTTTAATATAAGTCGATAAATTTGTAGGAATTCTGGTGGCAAAAGTTAAAATGTCAGATTTCTCGGAGGACGATATAGCTCAGGACTTGAATCGACTTCTATACTTCTTAAAAGATCAACAAAGGAACTGCTTCTCTCACCATGAAACGAACCTCAAGAATGCAATGGGCTGTTTAAATGCACTTATCAAATTTCTCAATATAACAGAAGACGAGAAAAATTTTAATCAATTCAAGCTCAGTACTTTAGATGCTCGCAGGTATAAATAGTGTCCAATCACACTTTACCACTAGTTTTAACAAGATATACATAGTTGATGTCATACTTTACAAAAAATCAGATACTGTTAATATGTTCATTATAATTTCTATATTTAATTGGAAAATACGTTTATTCACAAATATTATTTCCTGCTAAAAATATAACAGCCCTCGTGTGTGTATATAGAATTAACAATAAATTACGTTTTTTATTGACAGGTTTGTGAGGATTGATAATGCAGCTTTATTCGCTCTTCATGTTTTACCCAAAACGAATGCAAGCTCGAACAATTTCAAACGCGTTGATAAATCATCCAGTCTGAAAGGTCTTTTGGATTACTGTGCCACCGCTCAGGGAAGTAGACTATTGGAACAGTGGATAAAACAACCTTTGAGAGATTTCCATGCAATAAATGAGAGGTTGGAGGTTGTACAATGTATTTTAACGAATGCTGAAGTTAGGACGCAACTTGTTAAAGAGTGGTTACCCAGGATAACGGATCTAGTGCCGTTGTCTAGAAAGATCGGTTCGAAAAAAGCAAGTCTCCAGGATTGTTATAAGGTACAAATATACTTAAATATTAAATTAAGTAGTTCACTCTTTAAATTTGATTGACACTTATAACAATGGTGGTCCTTATCTCTTAAAACGTTGATACTGGGTTTCATTCAATATTCTTCCTGTATATCTAAAAAATAGTGATGCATATGATTTCAAATTCAAACGACATTGAATATCCTTGGCTATATAATATGATTTCCAATTATTAGGTATACTCAGCTGTCAGTACTGTACCAGCAATTATAAAAGTTCTAAGGGAATTGAAAAACACATTTGTCAATGATATGTTGATTGATCCACTAGTAGAGCTCTCATCGGACATGCAGAACTTCCAGAATATGATAGAACAAACCTTGGATTTTGATTTGGTTGACAGAGCGGAATTTTTAATAAAAAGCTCTTTCGATGAAGGTTTAACTGGTAAGTAATTTATTCATGATTATTTTGAATTGTTACTTATATAAGTACAATATTTTAGAGCTGGCCGAACAAAAAGCCGGAATTCAGGAAAAAATGCAAAAACTATTAACCAGAGTAGCAAGTGATTTGGACTTGGAAAAAAATAAGAGTGTAAAACTGGAATATACTGAACAGCTTGGATATTTCTTCAGGGTCACTCTAAAAGATGAGAAATTGTTGAGAAAACGTAAAGATTATCAAATTGTGGGTGCGATCAAAGGCGGAGTTCGATTTACAAACAGCAAGTTATCTGAGTTGAGTGACAATTACAATACAGTTAATGAAGAATATAAGGAAAGGCAAAAAAATGTCGTAAAAGAACTTGTCGAAGTTGCTTGTAAGTAGTATTTCCTTCGTGTCTACCCTTATCAAAGACCAACACCTTAACCTGCATAAATAATTTCAGTACTTACCCTTTTATTTTTAGCTGAATATGCTGACTGTTTAAAAACTCTCAATATGCATGTTGCAAAAGTAGATGTACTAACATCTTTCGCTATAGCAGCTATATCTGCTAGGATTCCTTATGTGAAACCAAAGCTACTTCCTGAAGGTTCCGGGATATTAAAATTGAAAAAAGTTAGATATCCATGTATCGAAGCCCAAGAAAATATTTCTTTCATTCCAAACGATGTTACTTTCGACAAAGATGGCAAAAGAATGTTTATTATTACAGGTGAGTTTGCATTTTAATAACTTGTTTCTTTTCTTCTGTTAAACAAAACTTTTCGGTTATGAAGTCCAATCACTGTTTCTCTCATCAACTTACAACGATACGAATGGAATAAATTAATTATTTCCGTTATTGTATAGCTCATGGCTGTTCGCTCAAAACACGGCGTTTTTTACTTTAAGCATTTTTATAACCATCATAACTTTTAAGCGAACTGATTCAAACATTGATGGAACTATTCAGTTGGATAATGATCAATAACAGGATCAAAATTAGGTCTAATTTATATCTGATATATATTTTAAGGTCCGAATATGTGCGGTAAAAGTACATACATAAGAAGTATCGGTACTGCTGTTTTAATGGCTCATATTGGCAGCTTGGTCCCTTGTTCAGCTGCTGAGATATCTATAGTGGATGCCATTTTAGTGAGAGTTGGAGCTGAAGATTGCCAACTAAAGGGACTTTCAACATTTATGTTGGAGATGATTGAAACGTCAACGATTATTAAGGTATTTTATATTGCAAATTATAAAAAACTAAGCAATATTGAGTAATATGTCGTGTTTTTTTAGACAGCTACGTCGAATTCTTTGGTTATTATTGATGAACTGGGAAGAGGAACTTCAACTTACGATGGATGTGGCTTAGCTTGGTCAATTGCAGAGTAAGTTTATTCTATGCAGAATACATTTTTTCAATAACTTTTTTCTATTTATTCAAATTCACTGTATATACACAAGAAAATGGACGTCTTGTCCAAAAATATGAACAAGATTCTGTATATCAATTAATTTCAAGATAATCTGAATTTTCTTCATGCATTTATAAAAAAGAAACAATTTTTGTAGGCATTTTGCTAAAGTGATCAAGTCTTTTTCACTATTTGCTACTCATTTTCACGAATTGAACCAACTAGCCGAGAAAACTGAATTTGTTGGAAATCTACACGTCTCTGCTATAGTTACCGATGAAGAAATGACTCCGTTGTTCTCCATCCGCGAAGGAGAGTGCGACAAAAGTTATGGCATCCATTGCGCAAGATTGGTAAAATTTCCGGATGATGTTATACAAGTAAATGAGTATAAATAATCTTTTCCTTTTATCAGTAATCCTAAAATACTTTTGTAGGACGCAATTAAATACCAGACAAAGCTTGAACATCAAAATGGATTGAAATATATTAAGGACTTTGAACCAACGAACAAGAGGAAAATTATTGCAGTGAGTATATATTTATTTATTAGAATTCCAGAATCAAGATCCAATTGAGATGTTTAATAGCAAATTAGGGGAGATCTTAAATCAACACACTGCTAGTGATTGAATTCTAATTCAATTCTACTTTGTTTATCTTTAGCATTTGCATTTTTTCAGGAAGGTGATGAAATTATCAAGAATACTCTCAAAAAGTTCAAATCGTTGGATTTGAATAACATGAGCGACGAAGAACTTATGAACTACATAGAAAAGACAAAAGAGGAATTGGTTGGAATGAATCATCTTTTCATTAATGGGCTGCTAGATATTTGATTCCGAACAAAAAACTGTTATGTAATCTACTATTTGTATAAATTACGTCGTATATTGTTACTATTTTTCATGTCTAGTATCTAGATCTGAATATTTGAAACGTTGTTTAGTAGCTTAGCCTAGTTTAGTTAACTTTTGTTCAATTTTGTATTTTTTTTTAAATAAAAATAGTTCACAACATGCTTATTATTATTGTGGTGCGTTCAAACCACTCCTTTTCGGATCCATCTTTCTAATTCACTTTGCCTTAATTTGTTTTTTTGAAACGAAGTGCTTTAACGCGGCTTACGGCAAACCCGCGGCGGCAGTGCAGGCTGGTGGAGGGAAGCTTGGCGGGTAGAGGGTGAATATACCTTGGCCGCACTGGTCGACGGAAAATTATCGTACCAACCCAAAATAAAGTTCAGTCTAAGCTGTAGTTAGTGTATGTCAACATTCCCGTTCCCAAATTTGCCAGAAGGCTTCTTCTCTGTCACAATTCTAATCTGAAGTATACTAATCTCACTAAAAAATAAGAGGAGTTGGGTGCATGCGTATAACTTACAAAGAGACAACGATGGAGAAATGAAATGAAAATGAAAAAAATCAAAGTAGTGGAGGAGGAAGAATGTATGTTCAGTGGCATAGAAGAAAAAACCTCCATCCACATACTTGCGAATTGCACAGCAATTCAGAATCCTAGTGCTCAACACCTAGGAGATTATTGAACAGAAGAGGAACATTTGCCTAAGTTAAAACCTGCAGGTATCCTGAATTTCATCTACTATTTCAAATCACCACTAAAAATGAAATGACATGGAAGGGTTGCTTCTTGCTTGTCTTGATTTAGTAGTAGTGAAGAACGGGACTATTATCACTTCTTGTCCCTATTTTCACGTCTCACGTTTGCAGAATAACTGGCTTTGTCAGTATAACTCCATATCGATTTACATTTGGGGTTGAAGTATTGAAGAAAACGCTGGACGTTTTTCAAGCGTTACAATAAGCAGTGCCGAAAATCCTTTTTACATTCAATTCATCTAACGAATTAATGTAGTTAACAGTCATGGAAAATTCACACAGTGATTAAAAAAAATGTAAAGTAAAAAAAATGCAATATTTTTCATTAAGTCAATATAATTTTCAGAAATATATACATAAAATGGTTAACAATACAATCACAATAGAATAAAAAAATACTTTTTCAGAAAACCACCCAGTGTTTTCATTATAATCGGAAAACGGTAGACGTTTCGTTTTAACAACTTGTTTGATAAATTCCACAGATTTTTTTGGTATTCTTGTAAGATTGGGATCCGTGAAGTTTATATGATAAAATCCAAAATGAGCACTGTAAACAAATAATCATTTACAATAATAATAGTTTGTATCCATGTTGTACACAATACTTTTTCTACAACCATGCTATCATGGTGCTTTGGCTTTCGTTGTTCGAACGTGTACCTACTAGTAAATAAAGCTGATTGCAAATCTTTCGAATTTCCAGAGTAAAAGTAAAAGTGTTCAACATTATCACTTTTCAGATAATCTGTACAATAATGATAAAAATGATTCTAACTTAAGAAAGGGGAAAATAAAAACTGTTGCCAGCGGTGATTGAACCAGGCCGGTAGAAGACTGGTGCAACTAACAAAAAATCATGTTTTCAATATTCCGACTCAACAATTGAATTTAAATATATTAAAATTATATACCTGTAACCATCGCTCCATTCAAAGTTGTCAAATAAACTCCAAGCAGCAATTCCAATAACTCGTACATTATGATTGTACATAGCTTCAAGTGTAGCATCGAAATACTCCTAAAAATTATCATTTTGAATCTTGTAGAACAAGCGACACATTATTGTTATCACTATTAATTAAAAGTATGAATTCAACTAAAAATCAAATACCTTTTTGCCTGCTCAGCTGACAAAGTGTGTATGGCACTTTTCAAATTGAAACAAACTATAATAATACTTGTTGCCTACCGTAAAAAACTTTATCCTATCATCGTCTTCTAAGGATAAACCAGTCTCCGAATAACCCATTTCTGTAATAAGTATGACAGGATCATCGTATGCATCCTTAATGTGCTTCAATATTTTAGTTACACCCGATGGCACAACCTAAAAATCAGTTTTTTTCAAGTATATGTCCAACTACAAAATATATAACGTCTCACAAGCACTATAAAACTCTTACATTGTAACCAAATCACTTACAGGAAATCCATTTGCACCAACGAGTACATTTGGAAAATTGAATGTTTCAAGTCTAACGTCGTTATTAAAACTTGTAACATTGAAATCGCCTTCTGCTA
>CAJUYG010000830.1:109219-124490 GCA_910591675.1 Galerucella calmariensis | reverse complement strand
AAGTTAGCAGAAACAAGTTTATATTAAATATTTCCATACCTACCCCTCGCTTCAAAATTTTATGAGAAAAAAAATGTTTTCGAAATAAAAAATGCTCAAAATTCGTCTGAAGGGGTTTTCTTTGGACGAGAAATCGACTGACACAGTCCGTTTTTGTATAAAATCAATTTTTCGCCTCCAAATGGAGTCATGAAATTTTCGAAAATCCACTTTTCAAAACTAAAAACAGTCATAACTCGCCTAATATGATAGATAGAACGTTCTAGTCTTCGGCAATCGATTCAGGGGAGAATTTTACATATACTTGTGGATTTCCAGTGCATAATTCCAAGCAATAAGGAAGTTAGCAGAAACAAGTTAATATTAAATATTTCCATACCTACCCCTTGCTTCAACATTTTAGCAGGATGCAGAAATGATAATAAATAAAGGATAGAGCACTGCAGGAATCACAGAATGGATTCAAAAATGAAAAAAGCTCCCAAGACTACATTTTTAATAAGGAACAGTTGACAGAAAAAACAGTACAAGAGAAAAATAAACTACTCATGGTTTTCCTGGACATAGAGAAATACTTTGATACATATTAATAGGCTTATCAGAAGCCTAGATCCTATGAACTGAAACATAGATGTAGTACAAGAGAACCGTCCCCCTTGTCATCTAAACTCAACCCGCTAATGTCTGTTATTGTAAAAAGGGTTTGTTAAAAAAAAGGATTAATTCACCTAATTCAAGCTTGAAGTTAATGCCAGCTCGTGCTTGCTGTTCATTCCGTATGACGAGGCCTCGTGACTTGTAAAACCGAAGAACGTGATCGTCCATTAAATGTGGATTCATCAATCGTTGTGAGGTAACAATATTTACAGTGGTAAAAATGCAGGAAAATTGTACAATTTTATTAGCTAGCTAAACATTTTTATCTGAACTGTGTCAATTTCAAAATATTTCTTTTTGGTAGTTGCAATCGGAATAACGTGAGGTGAGATCGAAATGAAGTTTTTTTTTCACAAATTTGTGTGGGTACCACGTAAATGGTTAGAGAATAGTCTTAAACGTGATCGGTTATCTTGGGTGAAGCTCTAGGAAATTCGTGAGTTCAAGTGGAAAATTACCAGGGAAAAAAACGATTAGTGGAAGGTGAAATAATGGAATATTATTAAATATAATGAAACGTGAAAATGTAATAAATGAAATTCAATTAGCAGTTGTGGTAAAGTTCATGTAATACCCTTCTTGGTGTGCGTAATCGATTGTTAATGTCCTTCTAGCGCGATCTATCAATCGGGAAAAATTAGAACATTTAAAATAGGATACAGACATACCTTTCGTAGCGGCAATGTGTCTTACGTCTTTTTCTAATGTCCCTCTTATAGTTCTCGTCAGGTCTGTACTTTGTTGTTTACAAAAACAATTTATTAGCAAAAACCATGGACGCACAATGACATTTTAATATTGGGTTAATAAATTTGTAAATAATTCTACCTCTATCAAACGTGCATTTCCATAACATGTACGTGCAATGAAACTTTTTAAGGGGATTAATTTGTAGCCATCTCTATTTATCATAGACGTACGTAAACATTTTCAAAAAAGATTCATTTATTTTTGTTCTTAGTTCTGTCAGCAGTCCTCATGTTTAAAAAAGAGACATGAATGTGTTAGTGGCGCTAACTGTATTTAGCATAGTTGGGAAAAAGTTGTAGCAGCGTGTATACTATCCTTCATTCAGCTTGAATCGAAGTATGAAGTTTGCTAAATATTTGTGATTTTTATGAAATAAATACAAACTATACTGCAAGTATTATCTCATATCTCATTTAATATTGTTTCATGTAGAGAAAGATATGTGGTAATCAGATCAGAAATATGTATTGCAATAAAAATAAATTCATATTTCACGCAATAGAACAAACGTTGGACTGCGACCACTTGAAAGTTGAAAAAGGGTGAAATATTGACATCGAAGACGACACGTTGTTCGTTCCTATGCTGAAAAGTATTTGCTGTAATGGAATTTCCTGTGAAAACTTTTGTCATGGATCGTTGAATACCAGTGCTGCTGAAATGGAATGATTTGAGGGTTTGAATACAATAATATTGATCTTCCGTTGCGATAAACTTTTGAACAGTCGGAAAATTTATGATTTCTAATTCCTTGTTTGATATGTTATACAGTGTGTCGCATCTAAGATAGAGACACTCCCAAATTTTCGCTGTTTGTAGAATTACAGATTCGGATTTTTGTAGAATCATAGAGAATATAAAGGAATAAAAGTTTAAATGTGAATTCTCCATGTTAAATATTATTTATTAAAAATAATAAGGCAAGATAAATTGCAACGGCGACTCAATGTAGAGAGCACCTCAGGTGTGAACTCGGAGACCAAACTAATATCAGTTCGGCGAGATCCGAATTGCATCCCAAAAATTCAACTTTTACCTGGCCAAGAAAAGGTCACATCCGAATTGCATCCCACCTCGAAAAAAGGTATTTACTAATTAATAACACCATTTCAGGTAAACTGCGCCGCAACGTTGCCAATTTGTGCTAAAATTCTTGAAATATAGTTTAAAAATCAATGTACCGATTAAAAGTTTAGGTAATTATTTGTATTTTATATATTTGGAAATAAATCAATTTAAATAAAAAGATACACATAAAAAGGATAAAAATGTATTAAACGTAAAATATCTAGTTAACATAAATAAAATAAACTTTTGCACTTAACATTTTTTTATGTAGATTATAGGTTAAGAGGTTCAATCTTTCATAACATACATAAAGGTACAATAATAACTAAAAATACCCTAAACCTTAGGTTTACACCTATACGAAACTGTTTTAACAAACTCAAACTTTGTAATTATATTTTCTTCTAGCTCTTTAATTTTCATTTTAATAAAATCTCGTTTTTTTAATACATTGGTGTGAACTTTTGGTATAAGGTGTACACTATTAATTTTTATGTATGTGTCGATCTGAAACTGCAAAAGTACATCTAAAAATACATTTATGTTTGGATGAGCACAGTAAAAGGATTTATTATACCTGGAGTTAAAAGATTCACAAGCATTTGTTGTTCGTTGAAGAGTTTCTGAATGTTCAGCCCAAATATGTGGCGGAAATGTCGCGTTGTCTTCTATATAATTTTCGACAAGATAGTCGCAAAATTCACTTAGTTTGTCATTTTCCGGCTGGATTGCAGCCAAGTCAAAAGCGTAAACTTCTCCAACATCTTTAGGGTCAAGAAAAGATAAACCAAAGATGTATGTCAAGTACTTCGAAATTTCGTCATATTGGCCTGACTTATTTTGATACGGAACTGATAAGCCATCCGCTTGAATTTTTCTATACCAGGATTGTCCCAAATGAAATTTACAGGTATTATCTTTTAAAGCATGAATGGTAAACAATTGTAGAAAATATTTTGGACAATACTGAAACGTACCATCCACGTAAAGATCTGAAGAAGAAGACAATAAATTAAGGTTGGTTTGACAAGAAAATAGAATGATGTTATTTTCTTTATCGTTTCTCAACAAGAAATTTTCATTTTTATTGGTCACGATGGGGACTACTTCAATTGAATTGTGAAATTCTGTTACGCTTTTTGGAACCTGTATTAAACCATTTGACGATCTTGCACTATGAATGTTTTTACGAATTCGTTCTACATCCTTAGTTGTTATAGTATCTATCTCCCTATTTTTTATTTCATTCCGAATTAATTTCATTGGCTTTTCACACATGTCACTTACAGCAGCACATTTAACAGAGTTACTAATGTTTTGTCTGTTTAAAATTTCCGCTGGCACTTTCTCGTGGTTGTGATTTAATACCGATTCAATTAATTCATCACTTACACAATTTGTTTTAAGAAAAGCTTTACAATTTCGTTTTGTACATTGCCACCTCTTCACCGTATCTTTACCTAACATTTTTTGAAAACAGAATGTATACCCCTGAATAACAATTAAAACTTTACCCTTTTCACTTAAAACCGTATTGATCTCCATATTTTCACCAAAATCACACAATATATAACTACAAAATGTTACTACGATCTTTGCGAAACGAATCAGAATTTTGAACTACTGGTAAAGTATAAGCGTCAGCCCTTTTTAAATGCAACCATCAAACTTAATCTCTACTTAATACCCCATTAGTATTTAGTATTAAGTAAACATTTGTTTATGTGTCAATAAACATTTTGAATGTTACAATTGATTAAGTATTATTTAGTATTAAGTAAACATTTGTTTATGTGTCAATAAACATTTTGAATGTTACAATTGATTAAGTATTATTTAGTATTAAGTAAACGTGACAACGCTGTTGGTTATTATCAGAACATACATTAGTTTTGCTGCTAAAATAAAATTGGTTAATGGGATGCAATTCGGATGGTCGTGGGATGCAACTCGGATGGTAAAAATTCTACCTGCTCTTAGCGGGATGCAATCCGGCCGTCGCGATCAGTTCAGGGAGTAGTCTTACCGGTTCGCGGGTAATCCTACTTTATTTAAGTTATATTGAAGTTATATTGAAGTTAATGAGATAATAGATGAAGTTAAGAAACCAAATGAATTTAATAAGTTAATAAATCAAGTTAAGGAAGGTAATTGAAGTTAATCAAGAAAGGTAAGTGGGCGCCACCCTGAATAAAATTAGTCGACTTGTTCTTCACCTCACAACTCTTTATCAACAAACCTGGAAATGCTGGAAGGGAAGGAACATGAACAACGTTGTTAAATTTACAAGTTGTATAATGATTTTAAAACTAATGTTGTTTTATGTTGTTTGTTGTTTTACTTTCCTTAGTTTCTTCGGACAGGTCCTTGGTGTCTGATGTTAATCCATGGGAATTAAGTTCATGGAAACTACGTCATAAAAGCAACTTCGTCCGGAATGTCACGTACAAATTGGCAGGTACAAAGTGGCAGGTAGAAAGTGATAGGAAAGATACATTGTATCAGCAATAGTTACCTTCTTTTTTTTATGTTAAATTCAGGATATCTACAGTAATTCGGTTTACAATTGGTTACAGAGATTCATTTAAAAACGTGGTTAAAAAAAATATCCTGTATTTTTTTAGGTTGGTAATTAGATTGAATTAAATAATTAATTAAATATACATATCTTAAAGACTCCAACTATATACATGTGAACCTTTTATCAACTGTATAAGAAAAACTGGAAAAACTATACCAAAGAACAAGATAAAAAAAAACAATATCACTGTATGTGTGTATCTGGCGCTTATCACTAGGAGGAAAAAATATAAAAGCAAGAATCAGAAATGAAAAGCATATACGTAAATGCAACTTACCATTCAAATTGAATGTAAAAATTGAGGTAAACCTCTCACAAAGAATTAAAATTAACCTTGTAGCTTCATGGTTCACAGGAGAAAGAAAGCTTATTCTCACTACTCGCTATTAAATTGAACCATGCGACATACGTTGCATATCCCTTTCCTGTTCAAAAAAGAATTTACATATTCGTAGTGTGTTCTTAATTTCTCTCTTTATAGGAAAGAAGAATTGAAATATTTGACCAATATCAGTGTATACTGATCCTCAACAACGGAGATTATCCGTCGCACATTAAATGTAAAAATTTGCCTTTCAAAGGTGATCCATGCTACAGGTTCTCGACGAGAATCACATGTCGGTAGGGAAAAAGGACTGGCTACTCGCCGTCCGGTAGATATTTAAATATTCCAATGATAGTGGCCAAATATAGCGTTACATCCATATAAAGAACACTGTTGCCGAATGCAAGTGTTTAGTTTTAATCAATAGTGTATGAGCTCGTAAAAAGTTCACGATTACGAGACAAAAATAGCATGTGTACAAATCAATCTGCGCTTCTGACAACAACGGTTAAAATAGGGGAGCACTGAACACACGTCCAACCTTTTTGGTAGAAGGAACTAAACACGCCCATCGCTCTCTCTCTTTCAAGTAGTTTTCCTCATATTTTCCTTGTCGTAATTTCCTTTGTAATTTAGTTGATTTTCCATCAAGTTTAATTTGGTTATTGGTATAAAAGCCATTATTGCTCGCTCCTTTAATAAAAATCTCAAATTTGAAGATATTGTTTTCGACGTTCAGTTCAGCAAATTAGAAAAAAAAAAGCTTCAATTATCATCTAGTATTAGCTACAGTCTCCCAGTTCCCGGATATTTTCCTGATTAATAAATTTCGCCCACTTTCCGAATCCCTTTTATCTATAAATTTGTTAGTCAGCAAGCGTAAGGTGTAATATATTCATAAAATTGAGTTATCTGGCCTTTTAGCACCGGAATTTTTTTTTCATTTTCCATTTTCTCCAATCGCTCGGAGATTTTCTTCCGAACAATAGGAAAATAAATTAAAGATTTGTTTCCCGGGAATTATTTGATTTACGGGGTATTATTTGATATATAGGGGATGACGCTATACTACCCGTGCACTGAACTGTATCTCGAATATTTTGAAATGCTTTGCAATTCTTTCTGCCATATAACTCTCGACTTTTGCGGCTGTAAACGACAATAATGTATTTTTTTCCATCATTTCGTCAAGTTGTTAGTGAGGCTTGAGAAATGGAAAACAAACAGAGTTTTATATCCGGTAGTTTAACAAAAATAGTGTACAGGGTGCGGCAAATTAATAGTTGATTGGAAAAATCTCGATAACTAACGGTGTCAGGGAAGAGAGAATTGTATAAGTCCGGGTAAAAACATTGAATTTTTCGGAGATAGACCCCTAAATTCTGGAATTTATAAGTAATGAGCTGAGAGTTCAGAATACTTTTCTTTTTCTGGAATTCGCGATCTTTAACTTGGGAATATAAAATCAATTTTTGTTTATTATTCAACATTATTTTTAGATACGGACATGACAATTTAGATAGGACTAATTTTGAATAAGGGAAGTATCTGTATTTTAACTTAAGGTATATATTTTCTGGATACACGGTCTTAATACACTGCCTTGTGGCTGTACTACTGTAATTGGAGTGCGAGTGGGCGCTGGAAGTCAAGTATTCTGGGAATGACCTCTGACATAATGCCTCCAACAGTAAACTACGACCTGTCTTATACCGTCCTAATTCCAAATAAAGAATGGGTCCTCCGGAAGGATGAACTATCAAGAGCAGACAACTGTTCTGGTTCAGGTGTAAACGGGCGCAGACCTAGCACAGAAATTTCAACCTCTCTAGGATCCTATGCAACCGTATTTTAGGCGGAAATTTACGCCATTGTTTCATGTGTGGAGAAATTGGAGCAAGCCAATCTCATACATGGAACAATAAAAATTTTCTCGGACAGCCAAGCGGCTTTGAAAGCACTTAGCTCTCACCGTGTAACGTCGAAATTGATTTTAGACTGCCAAAAAAGACTCTTCTCAATAGGAGAACCCAATAAAGTAATGCTGGTATGGATCCCTGGCCATTCTGGCATGGAAGGAAACGAGAAGGCAGACTCTCTTGCAAGGAGGGTGCCACACGTGTTTCTAACAGAACAGATCCTACAATAGAGTACACGCATATTTCATATTTTGCTTGGATATTGTGAATATGATATAAAAAATTACTAATAATAGGAAATAAACCAGTTTCCATTTGAAATTATTCCCAAATTTTAAAATAAAATTCAAATTTCAATGCACTTTCCGACCACAACCCGATGATTTCCGAACGCTACCGATGATACGTGTGATGTCATATCTCATGTGTTTACTTATGTCAATATGGCCGGTATTGCATTATGTTATGTGTAATTGTGTGTGTATATTGTATTTTAATCAAATATTAATTGCTTCATCGACGTAAAAATATCATTTATATGTTTGTTTGAATTCTGTGAGCTTGTTTTTATTTATAAAGGCCGATGTAAAGTGGAAAGTGGACATAAATATTCGATATTTCCGAGGATATTTTTTAAGACTTTTGGAAGAATATATTTTATTCACTAGTTCAGTGTTCAGTGATGATTCTTTCATATTTTGTGAGTAAAGATATGGCTAGCGAAGGTTTTGTAAAAGCACAAACTAATAACTTGCCCAAAGTAGACTCATTTATGCTGCTTGAATTTATGAAGTCAAACAGCTGCTTTAATGCAGAAGAAATAAGAGGAGTTAAAGCATTAACGTAAGTACGATTTAAACTATGTTTTATTTATATAATATATACCAACCATATTTCGATGTGTGGTCGTAAGAAAATGATGTTTTTTTTATGGTTGATTCCTAGACATATAGGTACATAACCTCAAACTATTTAAGAATAAAAATTACCAGCATAGAAGTAGGTACTTACATTAAAATGGTCTTCATAAACAAAAGTAATGCCCTTCTCTTAAGTGTATTTTTGCTTGCGCCACCAGGTAAAGTAACAAATATTTTGTCTGGAGTTTTAATAGACGTTGATTTACACACTGGAACAATGCAATACTTGGAATACAAAGTGTTTTTTCGGCTTTATCCATTTTTAAAGCTTTCAGACACAAATTAGGTCATAAGAACTCAGAGCGTGATACACGAATAAGAACGTAAACAAATGACGTTACACCATGGGGCAGCCATCTTTATGACGTAAAGCTCGTTTTGGCGGACTTTCAAATTTTATGATTTTTAAAGTCGTTTTAAAAGTAAAGCTTATATTTTTTTGAAAAAATAGGCATGCAAGGTGTTAGGAGACCTGATAAAGCGTCAATTGCCACCAAAGCAAAATTTATGCTTGTACCCTATTGGCATCACAATAAGTTTTGCCAAACAAACACTAAATACTTGGACAGCAAGAAGAGCCCTAGACTTCTGGCAAAATTTATCAGAAATGATTCATTCAAAGGCTTCTATACACCCATTAAAAATGTCTCCAAGCAAATATTAGACTATAGCAGGCATGACCTAGATGATGAAACAGCAGAGCATAAAATTTGTGCAGGGTCTCTCTATCTCGCCCTTGGACCTGAAATATTCACCAAATGAACTAATCGGCTTTGTTAAGAAGCTGAGTTTGTTTGGTGAGCCACAATAGGCTCTTGCGAGTCGCAGTGGAGAGCACTGTAGACCCACTCACCACACACCTAACCTAACCCAACTGTAATTCCATCCAATCCAGAATTCAACCTGTCTTTCTGCTTCTTCCTAATACCCTCATTGATAACGAGTTATGATTAATTTGAAAACTATTATTTCTATCTAAGTAATTCTCTTTCATTCGCATTTTTTTTCGTCTTCCCCCAATCATTATTAGTTTTAGAATCGAATGTATCAACAAAAAATGGAGATATCTCCGTAGTCTTAACGCCCGTTTTACATGTTCAAACCTCGCGTGTACTGTTCTATAAAAATATCACCCAGCTTCGGATATTAATAATAAACCTCAAAAAAAAACTTTAGACAAGATACATTGTATTTTAAAAGATAATATTAATAAATCATAACAATCAATTGTAATTTTCGAACCTTAAAACTTGGTAAAGATCGTTTATGAAAACCCAATTTTAAACGGAATTTGTAAACAGTTTCTTTAGGAGAATATTTGACAAGCTAAGCATCTTGAAAACGCTCAAAACACTCGCTAGCGTATCAAATTCCAGCCCTCTTTTATGAATACTCAAAGAACATCAGGAAATGTTAGTGAGCTACTTTTTACAAGCATAACCTAGCTTTTGAAATTAAGTTTTCAAACGTGTCAAAATAAAATGTAAATTAAATCGGGAGAGTCGAGGAGTATTGATATTAACTTTGATGCAAATCACTCCCAAAGTAACTTTATACCCCTTTTCAACCCCATTATACGACGAGTTTCAATGATATACGATACACATCTTCCATGAATTTCTTATCGGATGCCTTGGTCATACACACTTCAATTTTCAGGTCTTTACGATCAGATGTTTAGGCTGTACGATTATCCGTCAATCATTTTTATACAGGGTGTTTCGTTGGGGAAGGGTCTTACTTCAACTGTAGATGGGGATCACTCTGGTGCTTCCAAAAACCCATAATGTTTCTTCTGTACTTTATAACCGAGATACAGGGTGTTTTATAAATGTATCCTGTTTGTTTCGAACCTCATAACTTCCCAGTTACCCTGTAGATTGTTTTGAAATTTGGTACACGTAATAACCATCACCTAAAAACTCCATCAAAAGCATCTCCGAAAAGATAATGCAGGTCCGGCTTAATAAAAAATTTCAAAACTCGTCTTTCCTAAAAACAACACCCTTTATATAGATTTTTTTAAATTGCTCTTTATAATTTGGAAGAGTATGAAAAATCGAATCTACATATTCCCTTTTTATTCTCCCGCAGACAATTTTACTACCAAAAATTTACCGTCAAAGTAATAATTTATGCACTTTTTGGGGGTTAACAATGGTATCCGAGAGGTTTTTTCTTTATTTCTTAGCTTGAAATGAAATCTATTCAATGAATCTAGAGAAGCATCCTAGAAATTCAATTGAGTGTGTATGTTTACGAGTACAGACTACTAAAAAATGTGATTACAGGGCCGTACTTAGAAATAGTCATTTAATATGTTTCGAATATTTCGAGCACCCTGTATAAGGATATGTATTTGGAAACTATGTACTTTAACATTTAGAATAACACGAGTAAAATACGAGAAATTAATTTATACAGCAATTTTTGTAGGGTGGACTTGCTTCGTTTGGACAATGCTATTAGAATTTCTTGTTTTTTTTTCAGGCCAATTAATAAAATTGATAAAAATCTCTCCGTTTTTTGAAGTATTAATTCATTTTTCGTATTTAAATCTTGTTATTCTGAATGTAGAAGTGCATAGTATCCAGATACTTATCCTTATACAGGGTGTTCGAAATATTCAAGACATATTGAATGAGTATGTCCGAAGTACGGCCCTGTCACATTTTTTAGTGGTCTGTACTCGGAAACATACAAACTCAATTGAATTTCTAGGATGCTTCTTTAGATGCATTAAATAGATTTCATTTCAAGCTAAAAAATAAAAAAAAAACCTCTCCGATACTATTGTTAACCCCCAAAAAGTGCATAAATTATTACATTGACGGTAAATTTTTCGATTTTTCATACTCTTTCCAATTATGAAGAGCAATTTAAAAAAATCCATATAAAGGGTGTTGTTTTAGAAAAGACGTATTTTGAAATTTTTTGTTGAGCCGGACCTGCATTATCTTTTTGAAGATGCTTTTGATACAGTTTCTAGGTAATGGTTATTACGTGAACCAAATTTCACAATAATATACAGGGTAACTCGGAATTTATAAGGATCGAAAAAAATAGGATAAATTTATGAAACACCCTGTATCTCGGTTATGAAGTGCAGAAGAAACATTAAATATAGGTTTTTGGAAGAACCAAACTGATCCCAATCTACAGTTAAAGTTAGCTCGACTTGGCTTTATCTTTTTACGTATCCATAGAAATCACAAAAATCAAACTCTATTATCAAACATTTAATGAAACAATATATATTCCAGAGTTATTGCATCAAAGCAATTACTACCAAATCAAGTTATAACTCAAATAGTCGAGACTGTCTCGTAAAGTTTATAGTACAATTTTCAATTCGAGTTTATGAGGGGTGAAAGAGGATTCCAGAGAGAAGACATTTTCACGATTATGTTAACTTTTGCCCAAGTTTTCATTTAATGTGGTAAGATTATTATCTTTCAGACTGTTATCAGCGAGTTTCACTTTGTTTCTTGATGTGGTGTAAGATATTTTCATTAATATCGTTCACAACCTCTTAATATTAAAGGATTAACAAATATAATAATCGGGTTTACTTGGAAAATGATAGAAGGTGAATAAGTTGAAAAAAAAACAAGATACTTCAGGTGGCACATTGGCCTCTCCGAAGATTGTTTGTCTCCTCAAGTCCAGTGCCTCGCAGTCAGATAAGCTAGAGGTTACGGTCTCGGTCTCCATGCCACAAAGTCTGCAGCTGAAGTCCCCGTTATATAACCCTATTTTATGCAGGGGATTATTTATCCTTCATTTTTTCAAAGATGTAATGAAAATAGTTTAAAAAAATTGAGAGGGAAACAAACTACAACGTAATCCTTACACTTTTTCGTGTAGAAAACTCCACCACTCGAACTATCGCATCAAAAAAGTTAGACTCAAACTTCCGTAGGAAGAATGGTTTCGACTTTTTTTCCGGAAGCTGAAACACAAACTCCCTAAGAGCCTTTATACACTCACAGCGATCTCTTTCACACTCCTTGGTCCAGCTGCATTACCCGGACAAAACGAAACGCGAATGCATTATTGATTTGTAGTTTTATCACTCAATAATCTTATCAAATATATCTGTATATATTTCTGGTCGGTTTTAAAAGATCTTAATTTCATTTTGTCAAATGTAGTGAGAGATTTACTGGTACACTGCAATGGATATTCAAGACTGCCTTTTAGAGCGTTTTAGTAAAGCATTTTCGAGGAAAAAAGAGAAAAAGGGAAGCCTGTAATAATTTATATAATTTATTGTGTGCATGACCCGATTTTTGAAACATACGAACCGAGTTAATAGCCGGAGAGCCAGAGCCAAAAAAACTGTTTCAATTTCTAAAGGCTGGTTTTTTCTTAAATTGTTGTAGCCGATGGGTACACAAACATGCTCCGGTCAGTCAAGCGTGCCGTAGAACAGGTGGCTCAGGTGCGATATTAAAGGTGTATCATTTGACGGGTGAACAAAATGAATTTCTATTTCTATTTCTATAATAGACAGAAAAGGGGTGGACAGCTGCTTCAGAATGTGACATGAGAATGGAGTGTATTGAGTGATATAGGGATATTGTTACAATCTGTAATGACAGACTTGAAATTGTGTAATCGATATTTGTAACTGAATCATCGATATTATCGTCATTATCCCTTTTTAATTCCCAACTTTAAAACCCTATACTTCGTTAACCAAGGGAGTAAGGAAAGTAAGTAAGGAGTAGTACGATGTACTAAGACACCCTGTTGAAATTAATCAAAAATAAAATGTCTGTCATTGGAATTTAAAACAAAGCGGTGTGATAATCAATTTAAATTTAACAGAATCAACTGTTGTTCAATAGTAGGTAACGGATTTAATTACAACTGTAACTAAAGTTAGGAAATTCATTTGGTTATATTGATTGTTTGAGTTTGAATGCTGGCGTAAAGTCTGTTGGAAAAATATGTCTGGTTTCCCAGTTGTTATGTATGTTTCAAGTATTTTTCTAGAGCCATGACAATATGTTGATACCTTATTGGTATTAAACATAAATTGGGCTCTATGTACAGAGCATTTCAATGAAAGCTATCCACCCGACATAATACTGAAAGGAGAGATAGAACGTTTTAGTCTTCACCAATCTATAATTCCGAGCGATAAGGAAGTTAGCAGGAAGCGGTTTATAAATTATTTTCGAACCTGCCCCTTGCTTCAAAATTTTGGACGAAAAAAATGTTTTCGATGTGGAAAATGCTCAAAATTATTCCAGAGGGGTTTTTTGAGATGAGAAATTGACTGCCACAGTCTGTTTTTGTGTGAAATTATTTTTTCTCTCCTCCAAATGAAGTCATGAAATTTCCGAAAAACCACTTTTCAAAACTAAAGATACTCATAACGTAGTCAGGGGAAAATTTTACGTATACCAGTGGGTTTTGAGTTCATAATTCCGAGAAATAAGGAAGTTAGCGGAAACTAGTTTATGTTAGATATTTCCATACCTACCCCTTGTTTCAAGATTTTCGACAAATAAATGTTTCTGACATATAAAAATGCTCAAAATTCGTATAGAGGGGTTTTTGGGACAAAAAATTGACTACTACAGTCCGTTTTTGTATAAAATCATTTTTTCATTTTCCATTTTTCCAAATGAAGTCATCAAATTTTCGAAAATCTACTTTTCAAAACTAAAGACACTTATAATCAACTGATATGATAGATAGAACGTTCTAGTCTTAGGCAATCGATTCAGGGGAAAATTTTACACATTTCAATTGATTTTAAGTCCATAATTCCAAGCAATAAGAAAGTTAGCAGAAACTAGTTTATATTAAATTCAAAATTTTCGACAAAAAAATGTTTCCTATATGAAAGATGCTCAAAATTGGTACAGAGGGTTTTTTTGGGACGAGAAATTGACTGCCACAGTCTGTTTTTGTATAAAATCATTTTTTCTTCCCCAAATGGAGTCATGCTTTTTTCGAAAATCTACTTTTCAAAACTAAAGATACTCATAACTCGACTAATATGATAGATAGAACGTTCTAGTCCTCTCCAATCGATTCAGGGAACAATTTACATGTACCATTGGATTTTGAGTCGACTATTTCACTAGAGTAAATTGATAACTGACAAAATTTGGTTTTGAACTGGCAATTTTTTGTCTTGTCGCGTCAATTTTTTGACGTTTAATATATCAAATCTATGTGTATATAATTCTATCACTCTGTGATAAAATTCAATATAAAATCTTTGTTAGTGGTTTCTAAGGAAACTAAGTTGTTTATTTATTTATTTTTCTGTCTAAAAATTATTAAAACTGTTTCACAAATTTAAATTATTAACATGAATAATACAAGATTTGGGAATAACTCAATTTAAATGAAATAGAAAGTACAATTAAGCAAAGTATACTGCGAAATACAATGAAGACAAAAAAGGTCTGCGTGGGAACAGTTTAGAATGTTTCTGGACGCACATAATTATACGTAAAAAAAGGATACTTCTGAACAAGTTATAGCAAAAATTCTTGAAGATTGTGGTTTTAACATGAAAAAAAGAGATGGAACTGATTATACTGAAGCTAGTGTGAAAACACTTTGGAATACGACTGCTCAAATGGTTCAGGAAAAATCTTTTCTAGAATTTAACATCAAAATTGATCCATTTAAAGATATTACCTATAAATTTGCTAGGTTGGCCAGGGATACAAAACGTAAAAAGCTTCAGGCTGAACCTGAAACCAGAAAAAGAAGTTCTAACGCGTTTACCAAAGAAGAATTAATGGAAATGATAGAAAGCTATTCTGAAGCTAATCCTGATGGGTTACAAAAAAAGTTTTTTCATTTATGTTCGTTCGAATTAGCATGGCGTGGAAATTAAGCTGCTAATTGTAATATTAAGTACTTTAAAAAAGAAATTGGATAATGAAGGTAATTTTACTGGCAGGGTAGAATATAATCCAATCTTTTCCAAAACGACACAAGGAGGATCAAAAGCTTTATCTGGCAGTAAGTGGCTGGTAAGAAATAATGCTAACAACAATTTGTGTCCCGTTCGTTT